>CABFWB010000964.1:81817-96980 GCA_902151455.1 Timema bartmani
CCTTGGTTTGCTCACACAATCATAGGATTTTGCTTGTGAAGAAAAATATTTTTTCAAGCTAGTTTAGACATAATTTAACTGCAATTTACAAACCTTATCTTTAATTATCTCTTGGGAAACTCACATTAAAGGAATTATACACTAACAAAATATTTATGTTTTCAGATGTTTTTGGAATAAACACCTATAATGACATTTTCTTAAATGATTGCATAAACCTGCAAGATACCCAAGTTCCATACAGTTTGACAGAAACTAAGGGCTTTGCATGTCAACAGTGTGGCAAGGAATATAGCTTGTATAGATCGTGTTGGCGACACATGCGTTATGAATGCAGAAAACTGGCAACTTTCCAATGCCCGTGGTGTTCGTGTATGTTTAAAAGAAAAGACAATTTGTTAAAACATGTTAAAAATTTACACCCTGATACAGTACCTTGAATCATTGTTGATTTACATTTTATAATAAATTATTCTGCATCAAGTCACTGTATGTTGAGTTAATTTGAAGAGTTTTCAACAAGGAATTTATATTATATGAAAAAACTACAAAAATAATATTATAGTAAAAACCTTTATTATAATATTTAGCAATTTGTTTCTTTTACTCTGAAGTGTATGCCTTAAACCAACTCATTAAAAGTTTATTAAATTTTAAATAAAATTGAGTGTATTCATTTTTTTATCAATAATCTTGTGTTGTCCTTTTGTAAACACTAATGTCTTCAAAATTTTTGTTCTTTTAATAGAATAGAATATTTAATAGACAATTTTAGATTAGAAATTAAGAAAATAGCACAGTAGGGAAATGCATGCTATTACTTGGTCAGTCATTTTGCCTGCTTTCAAGGAATGTAAAACTCAGAATATACAATATAATAGTTTTACCAGTTGTTCTCTATGAGTGTGAAATGTAGTCTCTTACCTTACATGACGAAAACAATTTATGTTGTTTGAAAGGAAGGTGCTTAGGAAGATATTTGATAAAAAAAATGGGGTGAGAATACTAGGTAGGGGAGGAGGTTACATAATGATGAGTTACATACACCATACTCATCACATTACATTGTTAGGATAATCAAGTCTTGTAGATTAGGATGAGTAGGACATGCAGGACAAATGAGAGATTCTAGAACCTTGTTCCCAATGGGAAAACCTAGATGCAGATGGGAGCATTAGAATGGACCTGAAAGAGATAGGCTGTGGTGAGGTGTATTTGATAGAACTAGCCAATATATATATAAGTGTGTATGTGTGTGTGGCGTACTTGTGTAAGTGCACCAAGGCGTTTTTGAGTTCCTAAAGCCATAGAGCCATATTCTGGTTGGTTCCTAAAAGTAGTTTTTTTCAACCTTGAACGTGGAAATGCTTTTTTTACCGAAAAAATATTTTTCTCTATTGTCTTTAATTCAAGTAGGATATTGATCAGACAAAATTAGGTTGAACTTCTACTAATAATGATTTCCCTGTAATTAATATTTTGAAGAGTTGGATTTTTAAATAATACATTTTACTTTTTTACCTTAGATTTCTCTATAGATAAGCACTTCTTATTGCATATCTGATTCATCCAAAAACATTATTTAAAAATATTGATAGTTGATTTAAAAGTACCCTTATAGAGATGAATTAGTAACCAGAAGTCAATTAAATCTTGGAATTCTATTTCAAACTTTTATTTATAAAATACTCTCTTCCAAAAATTAAAGTATGAGAGTCTGCAGCCTGGAGGTTTTATGCGCTTTCTCACCTTAGTTTACCCTGTAAGGCCCTTTCTCATGTAAGCGATCAAACACGGGCAGTGTGCGCAACACAGCACTAAGGAAACCGAGCGAATGTACATGATGATCTTGGGTGGGCAAATACAAGAAGCAAGCAACAAGAGCTCAAATCAGTAACCAAATTACTGTTGTCAAGGAAACATAAACTCAGCCAATTATTGTTAGTAAACCACAAAAAGCTAAACAGAAAGATCTTAAGCTAATACCATCTACATTATACTTAGAAAGGAAATCTTGGGTTGAATTTTACCATTTATATGAAGAAAAAACACACCAAATAATATGTATTAAAATTTGAAAGGGTATAATAATTACCGCTCTTACATACACCTCAAATGGTTAGATTTATAAATCTTATAAGGAATTAAATTCACATTTTTTTATGTATAAATTATATATTGTCACCACCCCCCTTCTGTATCTTAATGTGTGTGGGCCTGGAATCTGTCAGGATGTCTTTGGCTGAGGATAGAGGAAGGATGATATGAAATACTGTGTGGGTTCGTGATTGACGTTACACTTGGCTTTTAAGAGGTTTTTTAATACTACTATAACTGTTACAAATGTGATGTTAAAAGTGAAGTTAGAATGAAATAACTTAGAGAATATTAGGAAGCATGTGACAAAACGAGGTGTTATGAGGTTTACCCATACCCTGACTCCTAGGTGGCCCCTGCACGGTCGTTGAACCGGGTACCCTGGGCTCGAGCGGCAGCCCCTGAACTGGTACTGGTGAACTGGCGTCTTAGCCCGCGTGGCCCCGAAACTTGCAGCATGACCCCTAGATTACAATGCTCTGTAGTCA
This sequence comes from Timema bartmani, assembly GCA_902151455.1. NCBI lineage: Eukaryota > Metazoa > Arthropoda > Insecta > Phasmatodea > Timematidae > Timema > Timema bartmani. The sequence continues at coordinate 84,403 of CABFWB010000964.1, forward strand.
GCTCAAAGGGGCTCAATCCCTCTAATTTTAACTGGACCTCCCACCTGGTTTCTAGCTGAGGAATGCTGACATAACAACCTCACAACAGTTTGTTTTGTCATTCGCAACTCATAACATACAATGTTTACACAAACGTGCCTTCAAATTGAGGCCGTGCGGCTACAATATCATAATTCTGGAAAAAAAAAAGTAGTTACTTCAACCTTTAAGAGAGCTAGGACCAGTTTCTATCCACAATCAATCAGCTATGGTTGTTTTTATTTTTCATATCACAAAGTATACTTTTTATTTCACTGATTCAGCAAATTATAACATTTTAATCATCACACTATATGTAATTTAAACCAGCCAAAATACACACAATAAACACTGCCTTTGGGTGCTAGAACAGAAGTTGTAAAGACAAACACTCCTTTTGTCTGAATACTTGAAGTAAAAGTTGTGAGCCTCACACATTGGGTGCTAGAACAGAAGTTGTAAAGACAAACACTCCTTTTGTCTGAATACTTGAAGTAAAAGTTGTGAGCCTCACTGTGTGCAGCTCACGCTAAATTATCAATGTTTTTGGTTGCGTCAACCGCTTGAAATTTGGTCATGTTGTTTGTGGCATCGCTTCACTTACATCCAAACAGTACATTTGATATTGTTTCTTTGCTTCATTTTGCTCATGCCGCTCTCTTTCGCACATGTAGGACATGGCCTAAGGTAGCAAGCTTACCACACATTATTCCACTATGGTATACCTTATAAAATATGGTCATAGTGTAATTTGTCATAGTAATACTGATACCGTTCAGGGTAAAAGAAGTGTACATTGATTTCAAAGTGAAAAACTTGAATCAATTGTCTAATCACTGCTTATAAAATAATTGATTTTGTGTCTAAAGAGGGGAAAAAACACTTCCTCAAATAATTGATTAATATCTAAGTTGTTTCATTTAGCTCTTCTGTTATTTAGTTTTGAATTATTTTACTGTTTTTACTAGCATATGCCATTATAAAAACAAATTTATACTATGTTGTTAACTTCAAAATAGTGTGTCTACATATTGATATGATTTTGACATCTCTTAAAATATAACAAATTTAAGATTAAATTAAGTTTTTATCATCATATTATTTTCACAGTCTTTATATACACATTTTGTGACCTAAGATAGCACACTCCAACCCATGGATCCCACTGAGCCATTTGCGTGTTCCACGACTGACCATTCAGCCAGTTAATTTAATATTAGGATGTTAGTAGCATACTGTGTATCCATTGTCTTCATTATAGCGACATGTCTTATATTATCACATTGCATTGTTTTCGACCATCAACATCATAAAATTAAAATACAGATATTGACTCAATGATGCTCAACACTAATGATTTATTACGAGCAGGAATATCAACCTATAATGTCATAAAATAATCACATGGCAATTTAATAAGTTACAAATAAATGTTAAAATTACCACTTAATGTAAAATATCTTTACTATTATTATTATTATTATTTGGGGTTCAACATATATGAGATTTCATTGGAGAGTATTAATGGTGTAGGTCACACTCATCTGGAGTCATTAAAATTAACCTTCTACTTTTTATATCAAACTAATAAGTGTAAGTTCTGGATAAGCTTAATAGGTAATAAAATATTTAACACTGAATAAAAATACATAATCACAGTTTTCTTTAAAAAAAACTTATTATTTTCTTATCACTATTAGATTAGTGTCTGAATTAGTACAGAAAAAATCATTTTTTTTATATCGACAAATATTTAAAATGTAATATTATTTGCTTAAATGATATTTGGAAAAAGTAATAACCTTTAGAAGATGTGTGTGTATTTTATATTTTATACATAAAAATATGAATAGTTAATAAAGTAATATTTTATGTTATTAGTTAACTTATGGATATTGAAAAGTTCATGCATACTTTTATTTTTTTTTAAATTGTGTTTATTCAAACTCTTTTGTAGTGTAGCCTAATTTCATTAAATACTAAGCATGCTTTAAAAGTGTTTATCTGGTTCTAAAATAGTTAATTTAACTTATTTATCTGGCCAAATATTATCTTCTGGTCTGTGAGTTGTGTGATTTGTTTTCACATTCTTATCATAATGGTAATTTGCAAGTTTCTATATTTTTGTATGTTTTTGTTTTCAAAATTGCACTAATGATATTTGATCTCAGATCATTCTTTCTAATATTCTAAATTTATTTTTTTGATATTAATAGATAACAGGCCTTGAATTTTGGTTACCTAAAAATGATCAAAATATGACCAATAAAATGAAATTCTCAAAAAAGACTTCATATTTTCAAAAAAATTATTATATAAAAATATGAACAAAAACTCTTAATAAATGCACATGACTACATCAAACACACATTTTACAAATTCAAAATTCAACTAAAAGCCTTTAATAACTAAATTCTTGCATTCTACTAAATATAACATTGATTTAAAATATGTGCTTCAAGATTAATAGCTACCCCCTTCCAATGCAACCTTTCAAGTTTAGTTGCAGTGTCTCAGCAGGCGTGGGTATTTTACAACCAAACTAGTGGAGAGGATACAAAGTTTATTGCCTATATTATTATCATCTTATTCCAACAACTGTTTTTTGGAAAAATCTATGTTTGAGCATATATGCATTTATAAAATATCAATAATATTTTTAAATATACATATTCAACATGTATGCCATAAATTTATTCTAAAATGCCTTAAAATGACTCTAAAATGCTTAAAAATAACCTATAATATATACATGTCTACAAAAAGGGGATCACAAACCAAGTTATATGCTTATAAGCAGTGTATGAGACAAAAAAAAAGGACATGTTATCAAAATACAGGCCCTGCGTATGAAATTTAATATTGTTATGTGACACAAGATTCAATAAAAGAATCACCCACTTTGGTGGCCAAATGGTCTAAGGCATTACTCTCGCAGTAGACTAGACTACCAATCAATGTTGGGGATATCTAGGATTGAATCTTGGTCGAGTTTATTGAGGGATTTTTTCAAAATGGTTTTCCACTTTACCTCCATAAAAATACAGGTAAACTTCCTCTAAACATAACCTTCCTAATTAATCTCTAAAATCATTAGCGTAATTAGTACACAAGTATATAGCCCAAACAAATAGTAAGATATGGTGCTAAAAAAAAGAATAATTTTAATCTCAACGACAAAGGTTTTTACAGTGCGAAATTTATCAGGAGGCTGAATAGGCTATAGCCTAGGGCAGCAAATTTTAGGGGCGGCAAATTTTGGTGGATCATAAGTGGAAAGGCACACCTAAAATTTACTATAGACTATCATACACTTCGTTAGTCAAAAATCTAGACATGTGATTTTATAAGTATTTACTCTATACATGTGCAATTCTGTCATTAGTTTTATATTCATTAATAAAAACTGTAATAAATACTGTTAATACATTAAACAAATTAAAATATCAAATTAATCAACGGGTTTTAATTAAAAAACTCCTGTTGTTTGCTTACTATCAGGATACGTCAAAACCAAGCGGGAAATATATGGAGCCTAGGGCAGCCGAAGGTTTAGTTCGCCCCTGGGATTGTCACTAGTAACTATTTAATGTGTATGCAGACTAATCACTTTATGTGATTGATACATTTAAAAAACAATTTAAATGTATTGATTCATTTTTTGTTGTTGAATTCATTATATTTTAAGGACTACCAAATTAATACAAATGTAAAGAGAGATGGATTTCAAAAAATAGCATTACAAAGTACTAGTTTATTTTCGAAAAAAAAATTGCATTTTATTAAGAACTCAAATAAAATTGAATAAAACATCATGTTTACATTCAATAGGTGTGACAAATGTTGTTTATTTCTACTTATTAAGATAGGTGTATATATCTTATTATAAATATATATGAAATTCTATCAAATAAATACAATTCAAATTACATTTTATTCTAGGTTTAGTATTGTTTTAATTACTTCTGAAACCCTATGTTCTTCTAATGTGTGACTTTGGAATGTTTTTATTATTTGGAAAAAAATTGATAGGATGATGATGATGATGATGATGATGATTTCCACTTATTTGGCAACATATTATTTTTAGAAGTCATGTCTATAAGTTATATTAATAAAATGAATATTTTGTGATCTTTCTGTAATGCGCGTTATTTTCGCACATAGAGGTTTGAAATTTAAAAATTAGAACCCCCTCTGCAAAAACATGTGCACATCAAACCTGGGATTTTAAACTCTGGATTTGATTTTTTAAATTAACTAAAAACTGGGACGGAAGAAATAAAATGAATAGATTTTTTCAAGTTTGTTTGAAGCAAAGAAAAGTGTTGCTAGGTGTAACCATGTAATGCTTTGTGTGGCTACCATGGTCAATTCCGGGTCCTTCTGCTAATGTGTTTATATATTTAAAATAAAAATATGTTTATCAAAATAACTTTAAATTAATATTTTACATTGCAACTTTAACATCTAATAAGAATGTTATATTTCCCTCCATTTCTGATGTTTGGTACTATTTCCTACTTGTTACAGTTTGCAATAATGAAGATCTTGACGTCATGCCTTGGCCCTTCAGAGTGAACAAACTCCTCTCCTTGGGCTCCCCTAAATCCAGAGGGCCCCCCACTCATGTATGTCAGGCATGTGGCCGAGCATATTATTACCGTGAAAATCTCACAAGACACAAGAGAGTGGAGTGCGGGAAAGTGGCTCAGTTTTACTGCCAGAACTGTAATTACCAGACCAAACACAAACATGATTATCTTCGACACTTACAGACAAAGTATCATGCGCGAAGATGCAACAAATGGCCATCATGAAAACAACATAATACACTAACTTGATTAATGTTTAAATACTATTGGTTGAAATCTTTTTATGCTCTTTTTATAAATGTAATATATATATTAACATACATCACTTTAAGTTATGTGGACAATACTACCTTGACTTATAATTTATGTTTAGTACCACATCATTAAAAAATGAAAAGACACATAAATAAATAAATTTTACTCAAACACCTCAAAAAGCATGTAGGATAACATTTTCACTATACTCATCTATTTCCTATACATATGCAGCTTTGAACATTAATCCTTTAACTTGCTGTTTACAAACTTTTTTGCTTGTACACCCTATTTAAATATGTATCCACAGCTATTAAACACAATTCTTAGTTTTGTTTAAATTTTAAAATTACTGAACAAGAGCTTTTTTTTGTTTATCTAAATTTTTGATATATATTGTTTATATGACTCACAAAAAATAATTATATATATATACACACACAGTGTGTTTAGAAAATCAAATCCCAAACTGCACCAAAAGTAATACCAAATCCCTAACACTTACATCCGGAAAACTCTGCTAATACCATTAAATTGTTTCCAAAGTTTCGGCGTACACCACTGGGAGAGCATAGGTATCTAAGCATGTGTGTACAACAGGTTGTATAGGAGTTAGGTGCTTGGAACTGCACATGTAAAAATGGCAAGCTGTGCAGTGCCGCGTACCTAACTCCTATTTAACCTGTTGTACACGCATGCTTAGATACCTATGCTCTCCCAGCACTGTACGCCAAAACTTTGAACACAATTTAATGGTTTTAGCAGAGTTTTCCGCATGTAAGTGTATTGGGATTTTGTATTACTTTTGGTTCAAACAAATTATATGTGCAGTTTGGGCTCTAATTTTCTGAATATTCTGTGTGTGTGTGTGTGTGTGTGTGTGTGTGTGTGNATAATAATTGTTTTGTTGGTATGAAGGAGGAAGGAAAAAAGTGTAGACTATTTATAAACAAACCTTTAATTCAAACCATATCTGATGTTTTAATCAATCAAATTATTACTCTATACCAGAACAATAAATTAAAAAAGAACAAGAAAGTCCAGACGTAGTATTCACATAAGTTTCTATAAGGAATAGAAAAAATACCACAAGTCTATATATTTTATAATCATGTACGATAATAAAAGATAAGAGATGCTCTTGCCTCTATTTGTGCTTTGAGCCAAGCTATGCACACAGATCTTTTTTTTTTAACTTAATTTAAATTAACCTGAATAAAATGTCATTTTGCGCCACCCCACTTCCGCCGTTACTCCCCCTTGAACAAATAAAACAGTTCTGCCGGCACCCATGACTATATGGATAGTGTTTATAGTAGATTATTTGTATTATTTATTTACAGAAAAAAGGTGTTTAAAACTCTTCATAGGCACACATGACTATATGAATAGTGTTTATAGTAGATGATTTATATTATTTATTTACAGAAAAAAGGTGTTTAAAACTCTTCATAATCTTGATTATTCTAGTTTTGAAATCTGATATTTCTATTATAATTTCAATTCTAAATTGTTTTTTATCATCATAATTAAAGAATCATCAATGGTCTCACAATATACACATTTTAGATTTTTGTTTGGAGCTATAACTTCTGTAAAGACTTTGACTGAAATTCACACATTATTTTGGTACAATGAATGTTGTGGACATTTCATTGAGTCTTTCTTGAACATACTAAATAAGAGTATGATAGTGAAACATCACCTTTAAAAGGTTTTAAAAACTTAATCATACTCATACTTTAGTCTGTGTTCAAGTTGCTTGTAAAACTCTCACTTGGTATTTTTAAAGTGTACAGTGATACTAACTTTAGTCTGATTGAAAAAAAAAAGTTCTTAGTCAAAATCAGAAAGTAAGAGACAGTAACATTTCACTCCTCCTTTTGTAAAAGTGTCCACAAAGTAAAATTAACTTCCTTTAAATTAATGTAATTTCCTCATTTATTAAAAATACTTATTTAAAATTAATTTTTAATAATTGAATTTATAAATAATATCATGTCTAAGAGCATTAAAGACTAGATTATATGTGCTGACCATATCTGGCTCTTAGGAGGCTCATGTTCAAATCCTGGTCAACTGAAGATTAACCATACAAATTACAAGTAGTTGGGGACTTGCTATAGCGCCATTTTTCTTTAGAAACTTTGCAAACCTCGATTTAAAGAACACCAATTTGTGTAATAAATCTACTTATTTTAACAGTTATTTTAAAAAATTGGTCAAAACAGATAATACAAAAACCTAAGTATCTAATTTATCTATTATTCTGAAATATGTTCCAATAAGTGTGGAGACTGGGACCTTGAAGTATTCTTCAACCATCATTTAGATACTTTCTGGACGTACATCTTGGGGGAATAGAAGTTTTGTAGTCCTTTCTTTTGGAAGAATGTTAAATATAAGAAGTTTGGAGTTCAAAATAATTGCAATCTTTGGTACTAATCACCCTTAGCTTATAATGCACTTCAGGGGTGGCGCCAAAGAAGGGTATGAGGGGTGCAGGGCTTTCCCTCAAGATTTTTTTTAGTTAGTAATAACAATAATAATTAAAAAATAAACCAATTAAATCTCTATTATAGTCATTACTAGTTGTGCTGTCATGCAAGATTTCACTATCCAGTTGCTTTGTGTGTCAATCACTGTCAATAATTGAGTTACATTTTTAATACATAATTTAACTAACAAAAATTAACAAAAATCATAAATAAAAAATTAACATATCTGTGCAGGTGTTTTTTTTAAATTCCTAATTAATTTCTAAATTACTCTCAAATTTTCGATCAAATTTTGAAGGATCTTTTCTCCAAAATTTCTTGAGGGGGAATCTCCCCTGACCCAGCCCAGTAAGAGTGTCCGAGCCCACTTCCTCCCATCCCCCATGAAAATTCTGGCGTCTCCCTGCATGAGCATTCTGTATTCGCCCACTTTAAAACATATTTTTACAGGGTTTTTCAAAATTGTAAAAGGGAAACATGATCTCAAGTATTCCTGATTCGTAGTTAATCCTCATTTCCTCATAAATAAAAAATACACCTTTATTAGAACTTAATAATTAAATCTCTTTCTTTTCATACATCATCATTATCATCATCATCACCACCACAACCATAATGAAAGGTTCCCAGCCTGTTGCCTGGTCAGTTTAGTAAAATGCCTCTATCTTCTTTTTTCTTATACAAAAATAAATTATGTATTGTTTGGTTAGTGAGGAAAAATACTATCAAGTTAGTTCCAAAAGCCCTCTGATTGTTTACACCCCTCCAAGAAATTACAATCCACAGTTTAAGAATCATTATTCTAGAGTAATTTATTTATGTAACATTGTTTGTCTGACTTTAACATTTCCTGCTATTGGACTCAGTAAAACACACGTATTTGCTACTAATCATCAATAACAGGTATTATTGTCCTTTTGTCTCATAATAATTGCATCACAATAAATAAGGTACAAGGGAAAAACAATCAAAGGCACATTACACATATTTTCAAGGACAGCAGCTTTAATATCGCAAACCCCTTAAAAACCCCAGCAAATTACCTTTCTTTTCAAATTAATTTAAATATAACAAAGATCTTTTTTTAACCCTAATCTAAAATGCAATAGAAAGGTATCATGATTGTCTAATAGATGACAGCACTAACTCAATTTGATTTAAAATTGGACTTTGCCTTTTTTTTCCCCTTCACTCTTCTATTATTACATTTTGTGGATTATTATGACAATATATGTATTAACTTGTTGATAGAAATGATTTAATTTTGTGCTTGTTATTATGTTAGTTCACAAATATAAGCTTGCAATGTGTGCAGTTTCAACACAGACATATATCTTTCTCATGTATAGGTGTTTGTAGTGAAAATACAAACTTGGTTTTACTCAAAGCATGAGTGTCAAATGTTTTAACTTGACTAGTACCAAAGTGTTCATTGCTCTAAAATAGTATGTATAAAATATCACAATACTTGACTAAAGGTTTTTTTAACTGGGATGAATTAATTCATGACCAAATCATAGATAGTTTTTTTTTTACTTCAGTTTATTTAGAATTTTATATATATAATTTTGTCTAGACAAGATTATAAACCTCGTCCATGACAATTTATTTTCAATTTGTTGGTTTCTAGTGATTTCATGCCTGCTCTTCTCACGCAATTTTCTCGATCATTGTACACATTTATTCCTGATCATGTTAGATACTAAAATAATTAGTGCCCTAATCATTAAATCATAAATTGATGGCCAGAAATCTCTCAAATTTTTCAGTAATTCTGATTCAAATTTTAGGAATCCTAGGTTGATTATAATTAATCACATATGTTATTAACTTGTTCTTAAAAAATAAATCTTCATGTTAAATAATACGAGTGTAGTTTCATTCGTTTAATGGACACATTTGCAGCTTTAGGTACTTCATCACTGTTGAGAGAGCAAGCTATAAAAGCTATTTTGGTGGCAGATTTTGCATCACACTCTCATCGTCTTGGCAAAAGCATATACATCACATTAAAATATGTGTGTTTGTGTGTGTGGGGGGGGCGGGGATGATTATATTTCATATTTTTGCATTTTGATTAATTGTTTTTATACTACGTAAAACTAGATTATGTGGGGGTTTTTTGGGGGGGGGGGTGTATGAATATATTTCATGTTTTTGCATTTTGATTAATTGTTTTTATACTATGTAAACCTAGATTTAATACTTTTTTGCTTACCAAGTTTTGTTTTATTTGTTTTAGAACTTGTGTTCACATTTCATTTACCTTACTCCTCTGTTTATTATCTAGAATTGGGAAAACTTTGTACTAGTTCGCACATCTAGCTCAGTTCCGAGAAAACTTTGTACTAGTTCGCACATCTAGCTCAGTTCCGAGATAAGGGTCGTTTCCTAGTCTTAATTATCATCTTCCTCTTAAAATACCTCTCAAAACTCTCGTGTTCTAGCTGATTTTACATCTTGCACAAGTAGCACTTTAAACAGCTATGATCTCAATTTAGTTGAAAAATAACATCTGGGTATGGGAATCATGGCCAGGACATTTGGCTGTGCATGCAAATGATCTACCACTGAACTAACCAGGATTCATCCTGTGCTCGTGTTCGTTCTTCACTCATAGCTTAAGTCAGAGTTTATGATGCATGTGTCATTTCATTGGCTACTTGAGCTCTCGTTTAACTACAGACACCAATGACTCTGGGTAAGCAAATATGCTGCCTTCAAACACTATTTTTAAATGCCTCAAAACTAGACTAATTGGTATACCCATATAACCCATTGTATCCATACCAAATATCACAGCCATCTTTTTACATCTGATTAGGTTAAAATGTTCAAGTATAAAATAAAATTTATAAATTAATAATTACAGTAAGAATATTTTTTTAACAGGATTGATTATAATATTTTGTAAAAAGAATAGAAGCTCACTGTGAGATCTTATAATCTCCTTGGAAAGCTTGTTTTAGTTTTGTTTTTGGAAGCATTGCCATGGTGATATTATTGAACAGTTTAATTTGGGATTAATTTCTTCTTTGTTTTATTTAGTGATTGTTAGTTTTGGAAGTGTGTGAAAATGTGTTAGTAAAATTATCCAGATAATAATTGTTTATTGTCATATTTAATAACACTTGACACAACTTATTGTACAAGAAATTGTAACCTAAAGATGTGTGAACACCAAAGATTGTACAAGATCTGCTTCGCACAACTTATTGTATACAATTTCAGGAAGTAGAACACATCCTATATTTTTATTGTACAACATTTTGATTATTAATAAAAAATAACCCTATCTGCCAGACGTGAACTAATTGAATATATGATAATGCCATTACTAGGCATCAAATTATAATAAAAACAGTTAAATTTTAAAGTTATATTTGCGTCATATTATTATTATTATTATTATTATTATTATCATCACTGCGTCTTACTACCCGTTCGGGTTATACGCACTTAGGCTAATGTGTAATGGTAGGGTGATTGTGAGATGAAATGGAGGACCTACAGTTTAACGTGGAATCCGAACCACGGTGTAGGCCTGGCATTCCTCACATTCACAAGCTGTGATTAATACACGTCTTGTCAGAGGTGAAGGAAGGGTTTGGCAATCAGATAAATCCGTGCCGGGACCTGGGATTGAACCCCAGACCTCAGCACAGAAGTCTGACACCTTACCCCTAGACCACCAGGTCACCTGCGTCATAATAAATATAACGAATAAACTCAATATATTTATCATTAATTTATTTAGTATTTATCTGTTATCTGTTATTATTCCACCATAAATAAAACTATTGGATTGCTCACAACATTAAATGTAACCACAAATAGCATGTGAACAATCTTTAGTTAAAACTAGTATGCAGGCAATGTGACCAAGAGTTATACCGTTTCTCGTCCAACTTTTTGTACAAGAAGTTGTGTCGTGTGTACCTAACTTAAAAGGAAGATTTTATTGAAGTAATTCCTTGAGCCAGTCACTATATTGAGTACCATACACATAACCCAAACAACAGCGACTAAAGGAAACACAGCACACCCCATTTATCTCTAAAATAATTCACAGTTTATGTGTGACCCTGTGACATGGAGTTTCAGGTTCGAATCTCAGGCAGGTGTACCAAAGTGGTTTTTCCTAAATATCTTCACACTCTTCCTCTGCACCAATGCTGGCACAGTTCCGTAAATTCTACCTTTCTCGTCTCTATTTCTTTATTGTATGTAGCTACCTGGCACACAAAGTTCTGGATCAGAGTTGGAAGTGCCAGTCACAACTTAAACATTGCTGATTATCTTATTGATAAACTCTCTAAGTTTTATGATGAAAATCATGTCAATATCTGATAACTTTATTATTTTTGCAAGGTGTTTATTAGAAATGCAAGGTCTCATGACATAATGTAGCTCATGCCTGATATAAGTTACCTAGTAACTTATTTTAAGTTTAAATCAATTTCACTCAAACATTTTTAATAACCTAAAAATATTTTCATTGATATCAAGTTTGCATTACAAAGTGAAGTATTAAATCTATTTAACTTAGCATTCCATTCATTTTTTACGAATGAAATGTGCATTAATAATCTGAAACTTGATAACACCCTCACACTAGAACCAAGTAGTGTGTTCACAAGGGGTGTATCCCCAAATTTAAGTCAAGCGAGGTGGGGAAAGCGAGGGGTGAACAAATTTAAAAAAAAACATTGGCCATGGCTGAAAGTTAATGGGGATGAAAGCTTTTGGGGTATTTATTGTCATTTTTCAATTACTTTCTCTATTTAGATTCCACCAATTAATATCCATAAAAATGTGTACTTTTAGTGTTGCTTGTTATTATTGACTATAATTGATTAATTGTATCCATTGACTCAGAGGGGTAGGGGTTACCTCTCTCCTGGTAACCACCCCCCTGATGTTCACTACTTAGAAGTGTACCAGGCCTGAGATGAACTCTTAATCATAATCTCTCTGATAAGGTTAATGGACTCTTAGTTTGAGCGTTATGCATTTTCTCAAGGTCAACATAACCAAAACGCAGGTAATGAACCATCACCAGCCAAGATGATGAATGTAGAGTTGATGTAAACACACTACTTACAATAATTACTTGCAAACAATGCAATTTGAATAATAGTAAGTACCATTTAGCCTACCATAAAACATTTATAATTCAAATACTATTTAGTGAAGTTATAGTGTTGCACCG
>CABFWB010000964.1:97015-123941 GCA_902151455.1 Timema bartmani
GGGGGGCTCTTCTAATAAAGGTATAAAAGGGAATTTTAGAACTATACTTAAGCTAAGCTTAACGAATACTTAGCTTGGTTAATTAATACAGGGAAACTTCATTTTGATAAACTTTGCTAAAAAGGTGAATTTAATTTGATTGAAAATTGAAGAAATTTCCTCAATAATGGTTACTAACATTATATTGAAATGTTGATCTTCAACTCATAAAAAAAAAGTTAACATGATTTTGCATAGTTTTGAAACACTCAATTTACATTATTTTCAAGGAAATTTGGTTCCTGTTTGGTATTTCATAAGTGTATCATTATAATTCTAAGATGTAATAAATATATTGACATCAATTGTATATTAAAATAATTTTAAATATAAGAATATAGTTTTGTTTATTTTTTCAAGAAAGACATAATGTTTGCATATAGGTAAATTTCTGTAATATTTTAAAGTTAGTTTGATAAATATTTTAAAATCTTTATTTAATTTTTTTGTGTTGAAGAAAGTTATTATTTTTGTAGAACCTTTGTTTAGTAAAAATAAAAAATTTGAATTTATTGTAAAACCTCACTTCCTTTCTTAATGGTTTTTTGACAGTTGAAAAGTTACAATACTAAAAACTTATGTTTATTTGTACATGTAAATATATATTTAATCACGTTGAGCAGTTATGTAAATTAACGTCGCTCGCCGAAATGAATAAAAAATATATGAAGGTTGGATAACGCAAAACAGATTTTGATAATTTCTTGGTTATCAGAAAAGGCCAACTTTATATATATTTAACATCAATATTTAAAGAATACTCACGCACATTGATTGATTTATTCTTTTATAAAATTCCTAATGTTTTTCTGATTCCTTAAAGCCTTGAAATTTGGAATACATGGGTACCTAACACCATTTTCTATAAAGCATTATAATTTTAAATACACTTTTTATTAATTGAGTTTGAAAACAATGGACCACCTTTATGATGGATTCATTCTGTTTTCACAAAAGTAGAAATAACATTAGTTAAAAAAATTGTTAGATACACAGATGTTACAAAAATGTAGAGGCTTTTATTATGATAAAACCATTTGTCAGTTGTCAAGTGATGATAGGCGATCACTCTTGATTGAGTATATCTTTTTCTGGGAGCTTATGTGAACTCTGAGATGACCGTAAGGACCAATCAGAAACCTCTAAGTTATCCTTCTGTGAATACAAGTTATCAAAAGGCCATGTTAATATAGTATTGTTTCATTAGATGTTACCACACTCTATTATTTTAGCCCTTTCCTCAATCTCGGCTTGGCAACGCATGGTGACAAAGTGTAGAGATCATTTATTAATTACGCTTCTTCATTTTGAATGATCACAGTCTTTGGCTTCACAGTCAGAAAATCAAAACTACATTTCTGTAGATTCTCCTTGAGTGAGTACTTAAAATGTTTAATGATTTAGTTGACCTTCTTTCATTTGTGAATAAAGAATATTCTTAGGTATGCAGTGTTGATGACGAATAACCATTGCTTCAATGCTTGTGATATTTGCTTCAACCAAGAGGCAATCAGAGTCATAGTCTTTCCAGGTGATCCATAAAATCTTTCGAAGACAACCTAAGTGGTATTCCCGCCAATGCCTATAGATATTTTCAACTGTCAATTAAATACCAACTAACACATATTTTCACCACACCAAGGAGAAACACTCTCTAAACTCCATAGTGTGAGTCCGCAAGCGAGCCATATTGACCGAGCGGTCGCCGTTGTTAGCAATGATATTGCCAACATTTATTGATAGAGGGTGTCACGTAGTCAACACAATGAGCCCTCCGGCTGTTTATTTCAGCTTTATAAACGAAAGCTGCTACTTCTTTATTTAAGTAGCTCCTCATTTGTTCTCAAGAGATTGAGTTTGACCCTGTTCCAGACCCACAGCTTGTTTTGTTTCAAATCACTATGTAAAGAAGTAATGATGTACTGTTAAATTTTCATAGGAGAGGCTTTATAGAAAATATAAATAAATATATTTTTTCGCAGCCGTTATTGATAACATTTTATTATTTTATTAGTTTTATTTTATAGGTATTGATACTATTTATCATCTATAGACAGCATTAGTGTGGATGCTTAAAAGTAGATCTAATAATATCTCTAACTGCCCTTCCAATGAAAATGGAACAAAATATTGGATATTGATAATGCCATAGGTGTATGAAAAAGTATTGGAATAAGGAATTAGAGGAATACTAAAAGGAAGATTAAGAGAGGAGCAATATGGATTCAGACCAGAAAGGTCGAGTGTGGAGCTTATATTTGCTGTAAGACGGCTGCAAGAGCGACACTATGAGTACGGAAAAGAACTGGCTATCGTCTTCTTGGATGTTGAAAAAGCTTACAACAGTGTCTGCTGAAGAAGAGTATTGAAAGCGCTGGAGAAGAAAGTACTGCAGGATGAGACAGTAAACAGAGTGAGGGATATGTATAAGAGTGGTGTGAGCTGTGTGAAAGTGGGGGAGAAGACAAGTTGGTTTGAGTTAAAGAATGGTCTGAAACAAGGTAGTGCACTCTCCACTACTGTTCACTGTAATGATGGAAGAAATAATGAAGGAAGTGGTAGAAAGAATTGGGTGGGGGTAAGGTGAAAGCAATAGTGTTTGCAGATGACCTGATGGTGTGGAGTAATGAGGGAAAAGAAGTAGTGGAGTGGTATGGAATGAGATTTAATGTATGGAACAATGAGATGGTTATCACGACAAGGAAGGATAGGTATACAACTGGTGTGACAGTAAGGGGGGAGCAATCAAAGACAGTAAAAAGTTTGAAGTCTCTGGACAGTATTGTAGAGGAGATTGGAAGGAACAGAAGAGAATTAAGTGAGAGAGAAAGGCAAGCAGAAGTATGGGAGGTCTGATTTGGAACAGGGATGTGCAAGTGCAAGGAAGTGATCTAACTAATTTAATTAATTAATTAAACTAATTTAACTAATGAGATTCCTGAACTTTTTTTATCAACATAATTTGTTCATATTAGGTTAACTTTGGCCAAAAACAAAGGTTGTCACTACTCAATTATTTTTGCATAGCCAAAGTAAATCTGCTGTGTACCACAGGCTTCTATAACCGATAACATAGTTAATATCTTGGCTTATAATGGTGATAATCTTTGAAGGCGACATCTTCTAGCTTTAAAGTTAGCATCAAGGACAAGACTCCTTTTTCATGACAACTTTTGGCTAAAATGTCTCAAGCATAACTGTAATTAATTTTATAAACATCTACATAAATAAGTGTATAACTCGAACGAGCAGTAAGACGCAGTGCTAAAGTAAAACGTTTTTACAAATGTCTTTAATACATACTTAATCAAGTCTTTTATATAACGGTAGCTGTACTATTAAACCAACCACTAAGAAAAAATTCCAAGAAGAAAAATACAACTTCTTTTACTAAAATCAAAATGTTTTATGTTATTTAATTTTAAAACATAAATGTAGAGTATTAATGTATGCCTATAAGAATACAATTATCTTATCACTTTTAACTAATATGTGTCAACCTGGGTGGTCTTGGGGTAAAATGCTTGCCTCAGGATCCGATGATCGTGGGTTCAAACCCAGCCGGGGTCAATGAATTTTTCTTGAACAATTAAACTCATAACACATCTTCCTTCGGAGGGTAAGTAAAGCTGTCGATCCCATGTCGATTGTGGCATTTAAAATAACCCTGGAAGGTATCCAGGGAAAATACCTTTCCCAGCAAAATTGGTAGGCCCTTTCGCTCTCGTGTGTTGATATAATCAGTAAGCTCAGAAAGTGAACATTAAATACCTTAAACAAATAAAAAACTAATATGTTTAAGAAATTCCAATTCAATTTTAATGCCATAACTATGACACACATTGTTTTAATTAATTACAAAACTTAGAAGTTATCAAACTGTCACAATAAAAAATAAGATTTATCAAAATAAATAGTCTGATTGATCATTTTGTTGGCTTTAGTAAGTTTATTTTCTTTTAATAACCTTGTTGAAAAATTTAGCAAACTAATAAGTATGTATTCTATTGATTATTTTATTTTCAGGAATTGATGCAGGTGTGAACTACAGTCTCGCAGAATGGGCTGACAGGAGTTTATCAATGAAAAGTGACCCTCGAGGGGGAGATAAACAATCTACATGGATTGGTGAAAGCATTTGTTCAGAAATAATTGATCCGTTGACCATTGCTCCACACGATGGTGGACATCGCTGTGGCAGATGTGGTAAGACATACCACTGGAGAACCTCACTGCTAAACCATCAACGGCGAGAATGCGGGAAGGAACCACAGTTTCATTGTGACTTATGTCCTTACAAGACACACCAAAAAGGAAACTATTTCCGTCATATTTTACTTTGTCACAAAACTAGTTAAACTTATTTATGTATGAGTTAAATCCCATTAAAATAAACTAATGCATTAATTGATTTAGTTCATAAATGTATTTGCTTTTTGTTTTATTTAATTAAATGTGTATTTACTAGGGTACACATAACTTATTAAAATTGTATCGGTGAAATATTTTCTCCCATTAGTTCCCTATTTTTCTATTATTTCCAATCATACATAGGCTCTGCTCTCCAAACCTCACATGGAAATGTGTTTTAATCGATGATGTAGAGTATGTTAGTAGGTTACACATAGCTTGTTAAAACTGTACCTGTGATATATTTTCTTCCACATACTAGGTTCTGCTCTACAAACTTCCCAAGGAAATATATGATTGTTGATACCTGGCCAATGAGTGTTATATTAAGTGATAACAATTCACAAATACAGTTTAAACTAACTCGACTTACCCTGGCAACACTCCATGACACAACACTGATTTTCATTAAAATCTCTTCATTGGGATAAGATAACAAATTACAAACATAATTTAGACAAGCTCTGCTAAAATTGGAAACAAACCATGCAACAACCCCTTTATGTATTAATATATTCAAAGTGAAGAATTATAATCAAGAAATAAGTTGTAATAGCACATAACATTATTTTGTGTTTCATTAATTAAATATATAATATAATATGATCTAATCTCTAACTTGAATAGTGGTACGGTGTTTATAAATCAATTTTTTGATCAATTTTTATTTCCCTGCTTTTAACTATAATTTAATAATGTTTTTTTGCCAACCACTCTACCAAACTAATCCAACTATCCAATTCTTGTCTCACTCATTCATTGTGTCACTTAACTCTCGCTTTAATTATAATCTTGAATATTCAGTGTGTGTTTTATTTGTGATAAATTAGTAGATGACCGCAATTTCTGAGTATAAAATCACAGTTCATGTATGGTATTAATAACTTTAAGCTGCTGCATTAATTAGTTTAATTGAAAAATAGTTAGGTTAAAACTTATATTTATAGTATTTTAAGGCTTTTTGAATGTTTCATAACATTTTATTTGATTATTACAATTGCTTTGTTATTATTATTTTTTAAGCATTTCAATTTTAGTTTGTAGGTATGTAACCTAAATACATTTTATTGTTTCACTCTCTCCGTTATAAAAGATCTAAAAATGGAATACAAAAAGATTGTGATAAATTTTTAAAGTTCAGAGTGAGTTTTTCAAATAAAATTGATTTCAAAAAGTTATAGAACGTGATAAACTTGCTTGATGAAATAATATTTATAGTCAAATTGCTTATTTATGATTATTTAGGGTTTAGCTAGATTTTGTTATGAAAAAATACTGTTATACATTTTTAATATTGTTGAATTTGATTGAAATTAAACTTAGGAATGTATGTGCAAGATGTCAATAGCTCTAAAATATTAAGTTCCTCAAGCAGAAATTAATAATATTTCAAACATAATTTTTGTTCCTTAATAACATTAACTAAATAAAATGCTAGCTAATACTTAATATAATATGTGAGTTAAATAAAACAATAACAACAATGAGGTAGACAACTAAGTTTGAAGGAAAAGAAAAATTGTTTTGTTGGTTTTGGGTACTAACAAATTTTATTAAGTATGATTTAAATTTGTTTTTTTGTTTCTTTGTATTCAATAATTTATTTTTTTGACTTATCATTATTGATTTTTAAATGAAACATTGATATTTTTGTAAATGATCAAACTTAACAAAGTTATTCTTTAAATAAGACATCCATGTTTTTGTAACTAAACAATCTTAACATTATTATTTTTCTAATGAGACATTCACATTTTTGTATATGAGAAAACTTAACAAAATCATGTTTAAAATGAAACATTCATGTTTTTGAAAATAAACTGAACATAATCATGTTTTACCTAGAGTGGAGAGCAGCAGAGTTACAAGTCCCATAGTTTAATAGTTATTAACTTTACTAGGGTTTTTTCATTCAACTCCATAGTTTCTCTCTGCAGCTTAAATCCACTATACCTACCCAAATCTATTAGAATTTAAGTCATTGTTTGCTTGAGTGCATTGTTAATAAAAAGGATTTTATCAAAATTATATATGAATAAAATTGGCAGTACCGACAATTTGTGGTATTGAAACCTAACCCATCCTAATACGCAAATCTATGTATATATGTGTATATATTTATAAATATACATATATATAATATCCACCTGAAATTTTCCAAAGTCTTTAATATGAAGCTTAAATATGGCCTTGTATCAAACTTCAAATAACTTATAGAGGTAACCACTTTTCAAAATTTTCCAGGGCTTGACCACTCCAAATCACTTTTAAGGCATTCAATTTTCAACAAATTTCCTGGCAAATATCATGCTAAATGGCTTCTAGAGGTAGCCAATTTTTTAAACATATACCCATAGGGGGCCACCCCAAATAGCTTCTACATGCATTTAATAATTTTTAAAAACCTGATCGAGGACTATCTTCTAAAAGCATTCAATTTTCAAAAATGTGTTGAGGGAAGATCGATTTCTATAAGTTTGTGAGGTATTTATTAAACCAGTTCGGGCTATTCACTATGTACTAATTACGCTAGTGGTTTTATGGATTTGTAAGGCTATAAACTTAAGAGGAAGTGTACCCACATTTGTGTGGAGGCATAGTGGAAAACTATTTTGTAAATAAAAACTTCATTACACCCAACCAAAATTAGAACTTTGATTGCTCCGCTGTTGGCAGTCTAGTCTATTGTGGGAATAACGCCTTAGACTATGCGGCCACCAAAGTGGGTTAGAGCCCTATTCTAAATAGCTTCTAAGAGCATCTAATTTTCTAGCATTAACTGGGAGAGAGAAAGGTATAAAAAAATGTATTTGTTACTTCCCCATGCCCCCCTCCTCCCTACCCTCTCACACAAATAAAATTCCACCACTATTGTATAAAATAACAATGTTACTATTTCTTAGGGCTTAGTACTAAATTTTAACATCATGTCATATAATCTTACAATTTTGAAACCTTCCCCAAATTAAATTCTCCCTACACCTGTATGTGTGCAATATCAACAATTTATGTGTGCGAATATCTATTTAAAAACAACCATCTATTTGTACACACACACACACACACAAACACACACACAAACACACACGCATGCACTCACACACACGCACGCACGCACTCACACACAAATTGTTGTTATTGCAACCTGAATCATCCTTCATGTAAGATCTGACTTGAGTTTCTAAACATTTGGTTCTTTTTTCCTTGAATACTAGATGTATACATTTTTTAAAGTTATAGCAACAAACTTACAATAAAATTAATTTTGATTAATTTACTATGACTATATTCTGAACGTGTAAGGTTTTTAAATATTTTCTTTGGTTTAAAATTGGAAATTTAGATATGACCAGTCATTAGTTAATCATATAATATTTACGTGTAGTGAGCGAAACCAAATAGCTTTAGATTAATTTGTGTGAAGCGAGACTTAGAACAAAGAACTGAAATAATAATATAGTTTGAATCGGAATCAATAACATATGTACTGTTTTTTTTATGAATACATACTTTTGCCACACACACCGCACCCAATACCAATATGCCGTTGTGTCACATGACTGACCGAGAAATTTCATAAATGGGATTTTGACACATTATTTTACAAGTAAGACCCATCCACTGGTATAAAAAACAAAGCAAGAAGACTTCAACATGTATTAATGATTATGTTTAATGCCCTACAATTAATCGGGCAGATACAACAGAACACACTTATTTATGATAATGCACTGTAACACTTGGCAATAAACAATCATTCGGTCTTTGACAATTCCATCTCACACAGAGCCTGACCTGACCCATACCATTTTCAAAACCAGACTGCCTCGCTCAACCTCCACACTTTATCTGGTACTTTACATCCCTGTCGTCACCAGAACGTGAAGTGCTATCTACTGGAATCCACTTATAATAGTAACCACAGGTGTGATGTAGATGATACACATTTTTATATAAACTCGCAAATTTACTAACATATCCTTACCATTCATTTTCAAAAACAATTTTATACCATTTCCTAAGAAGGTTAAACTCTTACTGTTTTTAGTAAAAAAAAAACAAGCCAATTTTGACTTTCATAAACCATTTGTTTTTCTCTTGAATTAAGATTGATAGGTTTAATTTACTCTTCTTCAAGTTTCACTTTTTGTATATACATTAATTTATTAAAATAACATGCATAAAAATGTTCACCATATAACAATAAATGAAACAATACTGATGAATTATTGATAGACTACTTTAAAAATAAAAATTTGGAAAAATGTTTTCAGAAAATGTTTAATGTTACACTTGCATATTATTTGTTTCCTTGAAATGAGTTTATTTATTTTCCATTGTTACTGTCTAAATAAATAACAAACATCTTTTATTTGTTTTTCTTTCAGAAATTGATGTTGGTGTAAATCACAGACTCAATAACTGGATTGATAGAAATTTGTTAAAGAATAGAAAGCCTGGTTGGATTCTTGAAGAACCTAAATGGCCTGATGAAAGCAATTGTTCAGAAAAAGTTGATCCATTTTCAATCGCTCCAAACACTGGTGGATATCTTTGTGGCAGATGTGGCAAAATTTACAAGTTGAGGAAATCACTGCAGTGTCATCAACGACGCGAGTGCGGGCATGAGCCTCAGTTTAAATGTGAACTTTGTTCATACACAGCTCACCAGAAGGGAAACTTCCACCGTCATCTTTTACATTACCACAATGGGAGCTAAACTTTCTTTTGTTACTGCCTGATTTTTATTAGTTTGGTTTCTAAATTTGGATATGTTATCGTTTTAGAAATTGGTTCTAAGTCTTAATTTATTCTGAATGATGAATCTTATCAAAAATATTTTTTTGAATAAGTGTTTTCATTGTGAATTTTTTGTATTCTCAAAAATGTAATTTTAGGGTGTTCAGCAACTTGGAAAACCTGAAAAAAAAGGGAAAAGTCCAGAAATTTGCTTGGACAGGGAAAAGTAATGGTAAAGTTAGAGAATTTTAACAAATTCCTGTAGTTTCCACATATTCACTAAAAAAATACACAACTTTTATTTATAATTGTCAAAATAGTATATTTCTTCCAGTTAATATACACCATAAAACTATTTTACTACAATTTGTCCATGCTAAGCATACTAAGCTCAATTCTCAAGCTCAAAATGTGATTTTCATGTCATCTTTCCGCCCCTCTAATGCACATTTCTAGCCAAAGTTGAGTCACAGTTATGTGCATGTGCGAGAATTGGATTATGTTATAGGAATAAGAAACTAAAAAATAAAAATGTGTTTCACAACACTCTTGGTATAAGGTGATTTTTTTTTAATATCTCAATATGATCTCACTGAAATCTAAGTTAGATTGCACTACCCGATAGCCCATTGCTTTAGGCTGAACGCCTTTAACTCCTGCATCGAGTGATATAGTTTCAGAATGTGCATGTATCTAATAATAGCATTACATTGGATTGTGATCTTAATAAAATAATATTTGTAATATGTAGTTACTGGAAAAGTTTGGAAATTTTCTCTGTAAAACCTGGAAAAGTCAGGGAATTTTAAAATATAGTTGGGCTGGACACCCTTACATTACATGTTTTAATCAACTATGATATTAGTTTAAATTATAGGTATTATCTTTCAATTGTAACTTTTTCCTAAAGACTAATGTTTTTGTCTAAATCTAAATATTACTATTAAAAAATGTTTTGCTTATTATAAAATAATTTATTGTACACAAATAAAAACATCATAAAGTTTATTAAAATTATTAGCAATTTTCATGATAAATAATCACTAAAACATATTTACTCAACTAGCATGAAAATAAGATGATATACTTTTTTACACCTAGCATCTATGTTATCAGAGTGAAAATGAAAACCATATTTTGAAATTATTTTCTTATATGACAAAGAAGAAAATCAAGACTACACTCAAAGAATTTGCAATAAGTAACCTGTGATTTATCTCCTTTTATAACACAACTGCTCAATTAATATGAAAACTTGCTTAAGCAGTATTACATTTTATATGATTATAAAGAACATACACTAACTACGAATTTTTGTCGACATGATTATACGACACATTGCTAAGACAAATGGCCATCTCACTAGTTTACAAAGGCATGCACCACGGAGTTGTGCACTAACACAATTATATTACATTGTATTGGCAAATGGAGGTTAGGCTTAGACAAGCATAGTATCCAAAACTTGATACATGAATGGGAAGCATTAATTAACACACTAGTCCTACAATTGTCAATAGCAGTACGAAGTGCCTGAAACTGATCACCTGATAGAGTTTGGGCTAGTATGCCTGTGAGCTGGTCTTTAGAGGTTACATATTTGATATCACTTTCACTATTCTCATACTTCTCACGTATGAAATGACAGCGCACATCTATATGTTTGGTTCGTTTGTGAAACTCCAAGTTATGGACCAAACCTATTGTATTTTGACTGTCTATTATTAACGTTGTGGTATCTCCCACTGTTTCCCCCATGTCTTGTAGTAGATGTCTTAGCCAGATAACTTCATTGGCTGCAATTGATGCGGCATTCTACTCTGTTATGGTTGTAGAAAGCGATACTATACATTAACATTGACTGGGGTTGTTACTCATTTTAAAGTAATAGTAGTCATTTGAAAAGTTGGAGTCTGAAAATCCAATTTATTTATGTGGGTTTTTGCTCTTTTTGAATAAAATACCATAGTTGGTACTTTAAAATACCTTTGTCTACATTCTGATGACTTGTTTCATGATTTGGCAAATATCTAAATATCTGTTCATGTTTCCCACTGCATATATAACAACTGGATGACTGATTAATTATTGCAGCAAACATTAATCAGCCAACAACTTCTCAAAAGGGTACCTCTCCTTCATTATTTCCCCCTTCATTTGAACTTAGGTGAGTGTGAGGATCGGCAGGCACACTGCTTGACTTGGAATCTCAAAGATTGAATCTTTTGATCATTGAAATAGTTGGTTTGATGTATAAATATTGAGCCAACAAAATTATTTTATTTTATTTCCATACCCACAAAATAACTTGGGTTACTGAGTGTAACTTCAAAAGTTATCTTCATTATATTCAATACAAATATTATTGATAGTTTGTTCTTAGTCATAATCAGTCCATTGTCAATATTTGAAATACCATACAAGTAGAAACTTTCTTTCGTTGAACGCCTCAATAAACACATTTATCTGCTCTACTTTGAATAATTACAAACTTTTTCAGGAAACTGTCAAAATTCTCATTCCAGCTGAGTGATGATTGTTTGAGGCCATATGAACATTTTGGTGGCATGTTTTCCTAATTTATTTTCATTCATTTTCAGGGTTTTAAAGACGACATTTTAAAGCAACTTTTGGAAATTTTTAGGTCACATACAACTAGGATCCATAGTAATAATTACAATAATTTATTAAATTGTATTGAAAATCTTCATTTATAGAAATCAATTGTCCCCTCTTCACTCATCCTGTCACTAAAAAGAGGTGATTACATAAGCATCATCATCATAATCATTAACTGTTTTGAGTCTGTGGCCGGGTCAGTTTAGTAAAATGCCTCCATCTTTCTTTATCCTCCCACCATTCTATCTCCTTTAATTTCTTCCATTCTTCTACTTTTACTTACACACTTTCTGTTGTTATCTGCTCCTCCCATCTCTTTCTTGGCCTCCCTTGCGGTATTTTTCCCACATACTTTATTTCCAACATTTTCTTTGGCATCCTCTCTTTATCCATTCTCATGTACTCCTTGTACCCCCACTCTTACCCGGATAATTTCATTCGTAATCTTGTTTCTTCTGTTGACAGGTAACATGCTTCTCATAGACTTCATTCCCATGGCTTCCACTTTCCAAGTCTCTCTTACATAAATTGAACACGTTTCTGCTTCATATTTGACAATAAACAAAGTACTCCTTGCACAACACTTCCTTACACTTCAAGGACACTTCCCTTCACCATAGCAGGTCTCTGACACACCTATAGAACAACTCTTCCTCTTCTCATTAGATCCTCTCTGAAATTTAGCACGTTGAAGTGTAAAGTGGTGGCAATGACAAGGAAGAGGGTAAGGCTTAGCAAAGCTATAAAGTTGGATATATATCGTTTTAATTTTAACAAGACAAATGGATATGATTAAGAATGACAATACACAAATTCGAAAAAGATAAAAGTACATTTATCCATTAGACAAAACATGAATGATACTGAAAAATATGGTTGATTTACTTTTTTATCTACTCATGTGTAAAAGTTTATTGTAAAAACATCAAACTTTACTATAAGTAATAACATTTATTTTGTTGGCTCAAAATATTCTAAAGTTAAAATTTTTATAATACATTGTATTCCTCACTACCCATATCTAATTTATTATATTACTTTATTTATTTGCAGAAGTAATTATGCCTGGGAACTGGTCAAGTAATGGAGAAAAATGGAAAATGGACGAGTCTCAGAAGATTAATTTTGTGTCATTTAATGAAGAAAGCTGCTTGTTCCTTAATAATCAGCCTCTTGGTGAAATGGGTGGTTTTCCTTGTGAGAAATGTGGCAAAGTTTATAAATGGGGAAATTCCCTGGTAAGTCACATGCGTCATGAATGTGGAAAAGAACCACGTTTTAAATGCATCTTATGTCAGTATAAGTCACACAGAAGAAGTGCCATTAAGAGGCACATGAACAATACACACAGAGAGTTTACCGGTACAATTCTTTACAATAAGTGTAAATAATCCTTGTGCTTGCAAAGCAATAGAACATATTCATATTTGTTGTCATGTTGTTTAAGTTTGTCTGAGATTTAAACTGAAAGGTGAAAAATTGACATCATAAAATATATATAAAAAACTAATTTTTCAATACAAAGGAGATGTAGGTTAAGTTAACTTAGTACATAAATTTCTTCTGATATTGATTGGGTGCATCTAAGTACCTGTATTTTGTGCGCGTACATTAATGTGCAAGATTCTATGATTAGTATTCTATGGCTAAGCTCTATTTTGAGGCTTTGTTACACATTTGATACATTGTCATTGTTAAATGCAACTTTATTCTTAATTAAATTGAGTAGAACTAGAATAATATGTTTGAAACATTGAGAACTTTTATGATTTTATAAACTAGAAAATGTATGCTTTAGGATTGGGGCGTAATTGTTGAGAGGGCTTTGGATAAAAGTAAAGAAACTAATTCATTGCTTAATGATTTGGTGTATCCTATATGGTTATAGTTGTTAGCATGATCACCCTCGGTAATGGGCAAGAGGGAAGGGGGGCACTTGCCCTTCCCCTAGAATATCTAATTTAATACATTAAATGTTTTATTTTCTAAGAAAACATTGTTAACATTTTTTAATGTTCTAGTTTGCCTTACAATTTATTTTATGCAATCAAAACCACTTTTGTAGAAAAAAATATAAATCACTTTGGTAATGACCATAGATGCCTTCAGTTTCTATTTAAGTAAGTGTTGTTTTTATGTAATGCTGTGAAATGAGTTCAAATTATAAAATTGTAGTAAATTAAATTCTTTAAAAGTTGATTATTTTACCTCACTAAAATAATAAGAGTATCATATATTTACCTTTCTAGGGCTTCATTCATTATAAGTAAGCTTATTGAATCAATATATAATGCATAATAATGAATAAGATTTTGAATTTTATTTTTTTACTTTAAATTTATGAAATTTTACTTTTATAAGTTAACTAGTTGTGTTCAGGTTGAAGCAAAATCTTGCTCTTTGCAATTTCTATATTTTTAGTATCTTTACAATGCCAGTATAATGCCAGTGCTTGCAGAAGTTTTTCCAGACACACACATGTGGGTGAGTAAATTATAAATATAAAGAAACAAAATCACATTTTAAAATTAATAAATTCAATGGAAATGAATGTAAAAATAATAAATTTGTATTCTCGAATATAACCTTTAAAATAATAATTTAAAGATACTGAATATGTTCTACTATGTTGATTTTAAGAACATAAAAATAATGCGTAAGTTTTGGAAAAAAATAAAAAATAATGCCAACCTTAATATTGAAAAAGAACTCCAAGAAACTAATATATTTAATAATCTAATTTCACCTAATAATTTAATGAAGGAGGTGATATTACACAAACACAAGCAAAGAAAGATTACAAGCATTAAATTCCCCGAAAAGCTATCTGGAAATTATTTTTAAGGTAATTAAGGGCAGCGATTAAGTACTTTAAGCCTTATAAATTTGATAAACACACAATAACTTAAATAGCACCTGCTCCCTCCAAGTTCAAAAATTTACATTGAACACTTTTTAAATAAAGGTATAAGTAGTGGCATAACCGAGTGAGAAATAAATTTGAATCCCTATTGGTTTATTTTACTTCCCTTTTTATTTAGAACATAATAGGTTTAAAAACCAATTCAACCCCCTTTGGTGGCTTCATGGTCTAATGCACTACTCTCAAAGTGAACTAGATTACCAAAGATGGGGAGATTGAAGTTTGAATCTCGGTTGGGTGTACTGAGGTTGGTTTTCCATTCTCTATACATGCAAATGTGGGTACATTTCATATGAATATAGCATTTCTAATCCTTAAAACCATTAGAGTAATTAGTACATAAGCATATAACCCTAATGGGTAGTAAGGTGCCGTGTTAAAGGAAAGAACCTCCAAATACCTTCTAAAGGCATCAAATTAAAATTAAATTAACTAGGTGAGGACCATTCTCAAAATCTTCTAGGAGTATCAAATTTTAAAATATATTCCAGTTGAGTCCCATTATAATAGCTTAAAAGCATCAAATTATTAAACGTTTGCTTGGGGAGGGCCCCTGTAACTCTTTAAGCTCTGTGGCATGGGGTGGGAGGGGGGGAGGCTAAGTCCCCCAAAACCCTTTTTGATCAATTACTCCTTCCACCTTACACTGCCACTTGGCCGAATAACTCTTATACCTACGAGACACAGATGTATTTAAAAGGTTGAAGAGGTTAGGGTTGTTTGTGCTATAGATAGTCAACCTGATGACGATCCAGTCTACAGTCAGATTCAGATAGTAAGAAACTTTTTTGTGACAGTTATAAAATATATTTAAAACAATTTTTATTTATTCATACATCAAATCATGCGCTCTGTAGCAGTCACATTCGTTATATATTAATATTATGTATAAAAAATAACACTAATGAAATACAGTAGATTCTCAGAATCTTGACACTTGATAACTCGACACGCGCACGTGTACACCGTTTTTGGCACCAGTCATCACAATCCAAGGTCATTCAACTGTATAACCTCTCAGTTTGTTTGTGTAACTCGAGTGGAACAGTCGTTCTTTGAGGTTTTTACAAGTGTTGTGTTTGTTAGTTTTCCAATTCAGTAACGTGTTATTTGAATCAATACAATATTATATTTACAGTACTGTATTGCATTTCTGTATATTAAACATATTTATATATACCATTGTATTAACACGTAATTATTGTACTGTACATATATTACTGTTACTGTACTGTACAATACTACAGTACAGTACAACTGTATCTATAATATTTGATTTCGACATTTCATTAACTCAACATCATCTCATTCCACATTAGGCCGAGTTTCCGAGACTCTACTGTAGTAGAATGCTCTAAATTTTCACCACAAAAAATATGTTTGTATTTTCTTAAAGGCTCTTCCTACTAAAAACTAGAGTAAACTAGTTAGTTTTGTTTGTCTACTGACATTCTGAGTGTTAACCTAGAAAACAAAATTAAGATTATGAAAAGTAAACCAGTTCAACCTACGCAATGACTAATTAATTAACATTAATCTCCACTGCACAATAAACTAAAAGCATTCACACTGCCTTAAGTAATGATAGTGCCAACATTTTACTGATACAGGTTGTTATACGCTCAGTGCACCAAGCCCTCTGGCCATTAATCTCAGTTTTCTGAACCAGAGCCACTACTTCTTTATTCAAGCAGCTCCTTATTCATCCTCACGAGGCTGAGTTTGACCTGCTTCACGGATAAATTTTAGAAGCTCTGAGGATTGAATCTGGGACCTATGGATCTGTAGCCAGGAACTCTGACTTCTTGAACACAGAGGTGGTCGGAGCATAAAATACAGGAAACAAAAATAAAAAAATAATTAATTACATGTTGGCCTATTACATAAGTAAGACCATTATTTTTAGGTGGAAAAGCAGATGACCATTATATCTGTGAGGTTGTGAATATGAAAGAAAATTAGAATTCTGAGATATTAAAAAATAAATAATAAGAGACATGAATACTACAAAGAATACTTTTTATGGAAAAATACATTTGAAATACAGTGAAACTTTGGTAATCTGAACTAAATGAAGGCAGTGGTGGATGTGTGGGGGTGGAGCGTATACAGTCCGGATTGTCTAAAATAACAGAATAACTACAAGGAAATTTAAATAAATTATATATTGTAAATGCAGCAAAGAAAATGGGTTGGATCAAACGTCATTTGATTTACAAATTTGTGGTAACATGCTTGCCATAGCAGGTTTACTGAGTGGAATAATTACAGTATAAATGATATATCATAACACAGTAAAACAATACACAGTATGGTTTAACCTCTTAACAGTTGAACAGAGAGATTGAGGTGAAGCAGTGATTTACACTGACACTATAGTATGTTTCCGGTAACTGTAGTTGGTACCAAACAACAATACTTGTTTCGGGCTTTGCTGCCTATAATACAATAATAAGTGGAAAAAATATAAACATAATGTGAATTAAACAAATTCAATTATCAAGGTTTTACTTATGTAATGAGATATTTCATTACTAAGGTATTTCCTTACATCAAATATGTCAACATTTAGAAATAAAACTATCACATAAAAGTAAAGGAGTAAATATGATCTGAAGCTTCCAAATGGAATTTCACTGTTATATTCAAAATAGAGCTAAATACATTATTTGTCAGTATTAAGCAGCCCTATTTCTAAAAGTTTAGAAAAAGGTTAATTTAGAGTGCATTTTACATAAATATTACTATGTGAATTTTTTTTTATTAAACCCATACAAAACCTGTACAAAACTTCTATGCTAGGCATATTTTTAAACAAATATTACTTGTACATATTTTTACATTTGTTCATAAGTAATTAAAGTATCAATTAATTATAAATAAAAAGTATTCTTCATTAAAACTATTTAAAATGTATTTTTATTTCTTCTACAACCCATATTGAAATTAATATGAACAGCACAGGCTATTGAATAAGACTACCTATATAAGTTATTTTTTAGTAAAAAATATTAACTTATGAGTAATATTGTATATATATTTTTTAAACATTTTATTAGTATTTAATACAAAGCAAATTATATACGGCACAGTAATAGCAAGAAACAATAATATCAATATTTTTGATACATAGGTATTGTGCATAAGGTATATAATAAGTCACCTGCTCTGGTGGGCCTAGGAGGACGGGTCACCAATCTTACTGTCTTCTCTGGGAGCCAATACCTCTAACTATAGCCCTATTTGACCATCTCATTGGTGTTAATCACTTCACTCATTGTTGGGCTCTCTAATAGCCTGTTGTTCTCACAGCACTCACTGCAGCATGAGTGATTCATTGCCGTTGTCTAATAATTGTGTATTCGTGTTTGGCCCAAGTTATTATTTATATTCAGATTTATTTCTAGCTGCCATTCAAACCTACCGCGAATATTTTTTAACCATAATAACCATAAAATCAAGACCTCATATAAAAAGTCAAATTTCTTTAACAAATAATTCATGGCTAGAGATAAATTGTACATGTTTGTGTGTTAGTTATATATTGTTTACAATGCTCCTGTTACAACCAATGCCACTACCAGAGCTGACTTTAGCTAATCCTTTTGTTCATTTTTTACACTCTAATAATAGTGAGGAGTATAATCTATATTTGATCAGAGCCATAAAGAGCTTGTTCATTCACAGCTCTTGCAAACTCTGAACAACTCATTCATGAGGGATCAATCACTAATTTTTTGAAAGTGTTAAAATTTACACTGCTAAGATTTTGTTTGATATCATTCGCTCTAATATTCTTTGATTCTGTTTTTGATAGCTTTGTTATTCTCAAACTTTATGGTGTATATAAAAAATATATTATTTTAATAAATAAAACTTGAATTGTAAAAACTATTTTCATGAAATCAATTTTAATATATATTTTTAAATTATTATTTTTTAAACCCACCATTTATTGTTTTTAGATGTTCTTAAAATTTAATAACACACACTTAGTTAATATATTTAATATATAAATATTTTTACATCTTATTGTAAAATTACTATTTAGGCCCTACTACTTGTTTACAATCCTATAAATTTAGGTATAAAATCCTCTTTACTTAGAAACTTTGTAGACCTAATAAGATTTTTTTAAACTCATCCAATAAGAGTAAAACTTTAAATTTTAATGTTTAACTATAACATTAGAACTACAAGAATGAACCTTTAAGCTTTTATCGACAAAATAGATAATTAATAGCTTATATTTCTTAGCATGTGTAATATATAATAATGTGTGGATATATTTTAATAAAACACAATGCACTTCAGTAAAGTTGTAATTAAAGTAATTGTTTTACACTTAAAATGTTTAATATTAGATTTATTACATTGTTAGAAGATATGATCAAACATTTGTCAGTTCTTTAGCCTTGTCTAAAATATATAAAAGTATACTATAACTAAAATATTTAGTTTGTATGAAATATTGTAGGCAATTTTCACAATCATAAGAGCATTATAAAGTGTAAAATATTATCTGTTTTTTTCCATTTTTGACCCAACTATATATGTTTGTTTCAGACTATTTTACTGAGGACAATGATTACAATCCTTGGCCACTTCAAGTGGACACACTACTGTCTTTTAAATCAACTAAATTCAAAGGTCCACCCACACATGCATGTATGACATGTGGGCGTGCATATTATCACCATGAAAACCTCATCAGACATCAGAGAGTAGAATGTGGGAAAGAGGCACAGTTTTACTGCGAGAGGTGTAATTATTCAACAAAACACAAGCACCATTATAACCGTCACTTACTTTCAAAGAATCATGCTGCAAGGTGTATTGAATATCAATCATTAAATAGCTCAATACAATAAATAAATCATGATTAATATTTGTGTGTATATATATCATGTATTACTGCCTGTTCATTTTATACACATTACTTTTTTTATGTAAAGTTTAGTAATTCATACTACTATAATAATATAACGCACCTTATCCATATAACTTGTAAAATCTTTGTTGAGAGTTAAAATCAACTCATAAATTGCAGATACAAGATCACTCATTTTTTAATAATAAGTGACAAAAAAAATGTAATACTTTATTTTGTCGATATTAAAATAATATATTTTTATGTATAAAACCAATTAAATGTAAATTTTTTTAGTTAAAAATATTTTAATTTTAGGAGGGCTTGATACTCTTCAAATTTGAAACAATTTAAATATATCTTGATCAGGTTTTCTGTGGTCTTAAATTTTTTATTTAGAAATAATAAAACACAATTCATTTTGGTTAGCGAAAGAAACTGCAATTTTTGTGTAAACAATTGTTTTCATTATAAATGTTTGGAAAATATTTGAAAAAATATCTTATTTGGATTAATTCAACCTAATAACAAGTCTTGTGTGGGTTTTTTTAATCCAAATTCTCACACACTATATACTTTACTCTTAATGATTTTTTTTTCCACACACTTAAATTCCCATTTTTATTTACAGTTGGTTATTAAAACCAATAATGTCTGGTGACCTAAAATGTGTTTTTGATTACTTGAATAGTTATCGGGGCTAGCTTTATACAATCTAAGGTGTCAGACTCGCAGTAGACTGTATTGGAGATTATAAATAGTCATAATCCATATTTTGGCCAAATTCACTGAGGCGAGGAAGTGTGTTCCACATGTGATTGATCATTTACTTTTTACATCCTATCTCCACACTAATGTTGGTGCACTTTATCTCAAATTACGAGTACATACCTTATTCTTGCCCCTTATATCACGCTTCTAAATACCTTGACATTAGTCAAATAAAAAATTATTATTATCGTCAGCTAGTCTAGCGACAGATCCATTCCTTTTGTCAGTGAACTTAGACCGCCAATGCATCCTGTTTTCTTTCTCCTTCAGCTCTCCTAATTTTCTCATTTCCTACAAGTAATCCAATAGTTGAATCCTCCTTCTTACTAAGCTCCTCTTTCCTTTAACATTGCCTTCTAAAACACCATGCAGAAGACAGTTCCTCCTAAGGACATGTCCGATCCAATTTGCTTTGTACCAAAGAATCACATAAAAATGGTTCTCTTGGTAACCTGCCTGTTCTCAAGTCTTCTTCAGCACCCATTTTAAAGCTCTTCATGTATATCTTTTCCATCTTCCTGAGAGTCCAAGTTTCTGCTCCATGCTCCAAATTTAGCGTATCATCAGTTTCTTCCTCAGCTCCAAGCTCAACTTGCTGGTCAGCAGTAGCCTCTTTTTGTTGAAAGCTTCCTCGGCCATGGCGATCCACAACATAATTTCCTTGGTGCAGTAGGCGTCCTTTGTCAGTAGAGTTCCCAGGTACTTGAACTGCTCTATGTTTTCCAAACTCCTGGTTTCCAATTTTTATTTTCAGCTGCTTTTTATTTTTTTTAATCCCCATTATTTTTGACTTCTCATTGTTGATCTCCATACCATATCTTCTCTCTGTCTCGAACAGCCAGACATCATTTCCTGCAACTCTTCTTTATTTCTGGCCAGCAATGCTATATCATCTGTGTATTTTACTGCGTTGACAACGTGTTAAATAATGTAAATCTAATACATAAAATGATGGACCTTCATTATATATCATACATAGCTGCGTCCTAACTTTCACCTTTCCAAACATATTAAGCTATATAGTATTACTAATGTGAATTGAAATTTTTTGAAAGCATTGATTCACTTATTTCATAAATTTGTTTATATATTTAATACTGTGCCCAGTTCAAGCTTAATCACTGCCAACCACTAAAAAATTTAAACTAAACTGATATGTCTTAAGCTCACAAGTACATTAGTTATTATTAAAAGATTTAAACTGAATAATTTTGTGTTTGTGTAATATAAATAACACTTAAAAAATGCTACTAATTTTGATGTGACACGTCTACATCAAAAAGATGGATGTGAAGCATGGGTTTGTCAAGAGAAACACAAGAGCATGGTAAAAGGAGTTGGAATGGGATATCTAATAAATGTATATGGGAAAACTCGTATGGACAGAGTCTGTAAGAAGCATCTTACGTTGGTTTGAGCATGTTGAGAGGATGAGTGTGGATCAAGTAACAAAGCAAATATATGAAGGTAGAGTGTGGGAATAAAAAAGAAGGGGTAGGCCATCCATATAAGACATGGTTAAATGTTGTAAATGAATATGTGAAAAAAAGAGTTTTAAGAAGAAAAGAGTATTTATGACTCGGTGTATGGATGTTGTTGAAGCGAAGGGAGTATGCACGGGTTGGGAAGTGTGTAGAAAGTTAGTGAGAATGGATTAATACGGAGTTTTTGTTTTTTGAGCTATATGCACAGTTTCTTGCCTACCCCATAAGGACAAGGCATGATTAGGTGTGTGTGTGTGTGTGTGTGTGCGTGCATGCATGTGTGTGTAAATTTTTTAAATGAAGTACCAATTTTTATCACCATACAATATACACATAATATGCAAATGTTATCATGAATTTTTTTCAATGATTTAATCAATTTATTTATCAAATAAGGTGATATTTACTTCCTATATACTTAAAAATGATTGCCATTAATATTTTTTATAGTCTGTTTTGCATTTCCGCTTAAGAAACTAGCAGAAATATCCCATAATTGAGGTATCTCAGCGACCATAATATTGATTTTCAATCGTGGATATGTCCTTATGAAAGCATTACTCTTGCTCATCACTCACATCTCCCAAATTATCAGAGGAAAAACCCATATGTAAAGGTATAGAATTAATTTTCTGAGACATTCAGAATCCCATAGCTTGATAGCATTGTAGTAAATTTTACACCAGAGATTTATAATTTTCTTCTTTCCTGATCCCAATAAATCCATGAACAACTGCTTTAAGCTAAATCCAAGCTGTCAGTTCAGAATTCTATAGCTTCATTACAAATACACCATCTTTCAGAAGTCTCCTTATTTGGGGCCCAATGAAAATTCCTTTTTCAGTTTAGCATCTGTTATATTGGGGAAAACTTCTACAAGATAGTTG
Source organism: Timema bartmani (assembly GCA_902151455.1). Lineage (NCBI taxonomy): Eukaryota > Metazoa > Arthropoda > Insecta > Phasmatodea > Timematidae > Timema > Timema bartmani. The sequence continues at coordinate 119,759 of CABFWB010000964.1, forward strand.
AATACACATACTATTTTATACAAGTTCTTAGTGAAATTCTTCATTAAACCTAGTACTGTAAAGGTTGAAGAGGAAGATTTTCTGGTACAAACAATGGAACATATTTAAATTATTTCTTCCAAGTAAATATTTACCTCTTTTTTTCCCATTATTGCACGATATAATGCTTTTATATTGCCTGACTGTCACACAAACATAGAAAACAACCAAATACAAATTCTTAGAAGTGGATAGTTCAGTAAATATCACATGCACTATCTTCATCATTGGTTCCTTTATCCCATATTTTTGGGCCAACTGTATCTGGCAGGTTTTCACTATGCGGAACAAGCCTTATTGCAGATAATATGTTCAAATATTTGACACTCTGTTTTTTTTTAACATTACTGATATTTTTGTCATACAATAATAGTAATAATCAACGTGGCTACACAGTTATCGCCGCCACAAATAGGTATAACAAAATACATACTTTGTAGTTCCCCAACTAGCCATATCCTTAGGTTCGTTGTGCAGGTAATACAGAAAATATGTAGGGACAAGTTTTGATTCTGGGCGCCAATCTTGCAACCAAAATATAAAGAATATGCACATTTATTAATGCTAAAGATCTACTTTTTCAGAGTTATTGTTATAAATTTTATCACACCCTAACAGAAACTGCCAGGGGGATTAAAACACTTCCTATTCTTCGGTTTTATAACACTACAATGATAGGCTAAACACAGTAGATAAAAACACTCTTCAAATAAACACAGATCAACACATCAAGCCATAGCTCTTTCTTCATAACTGAAATAGCTATTGAGGGCGCATATATGCAATACAAAAACAATACTCTCCGAGACACTACTGCCATCTATGAGCAAATATGAAATATATTTGATTATTGTTAACCTCAGTGGTCTTTGGGTAAAGTGCTCGCCTTGGGATTCGTTGTTCATGGGTTCAAACCCAGCCGAGGTTGATGGATTTTTCTTAAACGTTAAAAAAACCATAACACAACATCCTTCGGAGGGAAATTAAAGATGTTGGTTCGATGTTGATTGTGGCATGTAAATTGTAAAAGATCCTTGGAAGATATATGAAAATACCTTTCCTGGCAAAATTGGCAAGCCCTTTCACTTTCGTCCATATAAATTTTCTTGTGCTAATATAATCAGATAGTTCAGAAAGTGCATGTTAATTACCTCAAATAAATAAATAGATTGTTTTTGTTAGCTATCTTACCATATTTTATCATATTTTATCATACATACATAACAAACTTTTAATGAGTATTTATATAACGAAATGGGTGTTATTACAAACAATAAAACTTATTTGTGACTATACATACAATTTTCAACAACTAAATATAAAACAAATATAATTAGCAAATAAAATAAAACATTAGTAAGTATCTAATTCAAAACAAAAATAATTATATTCTCTAAAGAATAAACTAGTAGCTTAAATTATGCTGCAATTCAAATATACCTCACAAAAATATACATAAATTAATAAACTAATCTGAACCAGGCTGTAAAAATCTTTGCAATGTCACATAAACAAATTAATATTGTAATATTTGCCAAACATACCTTCTAACCTCAACTCCACTATGACTGTATGACCACAGGAAACTAGTCCTGTTAATTGGGATTGAATCAACTGTATCAATAGAATAAGTCTCAACTCCAATTTGTGATGGATCATTGCTTGACAATCGACAGAATATAAAGCCAAGAAAAATGCCACACTATGACTTTAAAACAAACAACTCACCACTAATAGCCGTCAAAGTTACAGCACTATCACCAAACAAACGTGATAATACCCAAGGTAGATACTCTTAGTAATGCAAGAATAAGGAAATCCATATTTTTGTGGAAATATATCAAAGACACTTTTTTCACTTTTTATTGATCACTATAAAGATTTAGAAGTTTATTTATACTTGAAATAAAATTACAATTCATTCAATTATTGAGTTGGGTTGATCCCCAAAATTACCAATGGATAAGTATTGAATAAAAGCATTAAACTTCTATGTCTAAAATAGTTTTTAAAAAAATCAAATTGCATGATATGCATCATGGGCGCCCGCAGAATGTTTTTCCATCACACACACACATATACATCCACCCACCCACACATACATAGACCCGCACACCTTGAAAAGCTTTTGCTGAGCACTGGCATTATAATTGCACAGTAAAGATATTTATAAAAAAATACAGCAGCACTTGATATCGTTCATTTTCTCTGTTCTACAGACGAGAAGATTATGATGAAATGTTGACAATTATTTAAAATGTAGTGACAGGTTTTATTAGGAAATGTGTTTAGTAGATGTGGTAATCATATAACACAATTGTAAATCTGAAAGTTGTTATATGTTGGAAGAAAAAATATTGTAAGGCAAACTAGAAGATTAAAAAAATGTTAAAAACGTTTTATTGTCAAAGAAAACATAATTTCAGGGGTGGCAAGTGCCCCCCTTGCCCTTTACTGCAGGCGCCCATGGTATGCACTATAATAATTATGAAATAGTTTGCATGTTTACATTAATTATCAAATTATCTTTTTTGTAAAGTAATTATTTATATTTATTTTAACAATAATTTGAATTCATTTGGTATGGTTTTTGAAATATATGTTAAAATAATTTTAGGTTTAGCGGCACATTCATATCTGTTCACCTTTTATATTGAATATTTCACCATAGATATGGATTCTTCATGTATTAAGTATTTTGTATAAAATGTATACTATGTATATTTGTTTGTGAACCATTGACTGTGTGATAATGTATGGTTTACATAATAAATACAATACTGTGCATACCTAGTGACTCAAAGAGTTAGTAAAATATTTTCTTGAATTATTTAGTATATTATTTGTAATTTGTATTTCCTTGTTGGAGTATGGTGGATTTTAAGAAAATGTACCTTCATTCATTTGTAAAGACACAAAAAAAGCCACTCCTAGTGTACCAATTTTGGGGATTGAACTGTGGCCTCTTGAGCCAGATAAGGAATGTAAACCATTTAACCAACTTTGCCAGCCTTGCACTTTGTTATCAGGCTTCTGTTTAGCATTGGTATATTTCAAGCTTGAAGCTTTATACTTGTGACTCAATCCATTCTACGCCACTCTGTGTGTTGGACCAGTAGTGTAATGGTTGTTTTTTTAGCAGTGTGTCTTACTACCCATTAGGGCTATACGCTTATGTAGTAATTATGCTAATGGTTTTAGGGATTAGTAAGGTTATATTTAGAAGAAGTGTACCCACATTTGCATGCAGGGAGGGTAGAAACCCATTAAAAAACCTTATTACATCAGGCTGAGATTCTAACTTTCATCTCCCCGTCATCTAGTGTAATGTTAATGATTTCCCTACCCCTAAATTATTCTAAATTAACATACTGTACATTCAAATTAATTTCTATTTATTATATATTAATATTAAGTTCAATCCTATTTCATTTCATGTAGAACTATTTCAGACAGCAAGCCTAAGCTTATCATTGTTGAATATTTGCTTTGTGACAGTGTGATGCCAAGGGTTTTCCACTTCTCTCTGTCACAGCCCTGGATATGTGCAGCTAAAAGTTCTGAATGGTTATTATTATCAAGGTTCTTATCTCCATTATGAGGTTTTACACTGAGCTCTAGCAGGACAAACGGTTGATGAGATAACATCAAATGACAAATAAGATGTCATTCTTAATACAAGATGAGTTTAGGTTTAAAACAGTGTATTGGAATTCGAATGATATTTTGTGACAAAGAAAGCAGCACCAAGCTACACCTAATTTCATTGCTGAGGGAACTGCATGCTCACTACTGAGCAACAGTGTTGTCATTCTTTAGTTTTCCGTGATCAGTCTTTCTTCGAATGTATATTAACTAAATAAACACTCATATTTTATTAGTACTTTGTGTAGAAAAATATTTGTTATTGATCACGTTAAGATTTTGTGTTTATGTGTTGGTTGTGTGTTTTGTTTTTATGCCGTAAGGTTGTGGAATTATAGTTTTATGTATATATTTATTTGATTAATAGTGTATTGTTAACAGTTAAAATATAACACTAATTATGGAATCTCCGGCTTGTTACAAACAATTACATTCCAAGAGGAAAATATTAAGTAGTAAAGAAAGGACAATGGTGTTAAGAGTCTACACCTATTTTTTT
>CABFWB010000964.1:123976-151008 GCA_902151455.1 Timema bartmani
ACTAAGGGAAAGTTACTGACACCAACTAAAAGAGGAAATAACTGCACTCAAATGAAGCGTTTGGATAAATATGACACTTTTACTCAAGCAGCAATTCGCAGAAAGATACATTCACTTTACCATTACAATGAACTACCTACCCGAAAGAAAATTAAAGCTTTAATTGATATTGATAGTGACCTTCCTAATTTTCTGATTAAGAACAAGTAAGAATGTAATTTATAGCATTTAGTATAAAATGCCTGTTGTAATATATTTGTTTGTATATTAATTATGAGGAAAAAAGCTTTATACATAAATAGTTTTAAGCATAATTATGTGTGGAATAGAAAAAGTTAATAAACTTCAATCTCGAAAAAAATATTGTTGCAGAAATAGTTAATGTTTCTAGAAAAGGCTGTACACTGATAGGAAATGTTTTTGCCTGTCAATTGAACCCCCCAACATCCCCATGCTGCATTATTTACAATGAGGGATTTCCAAGTAAACCCTCCCCCCTCACTTCCCAACAACCAAAAGCTAGAAGGTTTGGCAACTGGTAACAGAGAGAGAGAGAGAAGATAAATCTTTTCTCCATAAGACCTGCAGTTCCCTCAGCAATTAAATTAAGTGTAGCACTAGTACCTCAGCTTGCCCACTTTGTGGATACACTTTAAGAACAGCACTTGCGTGTTGTGCTCCTTTCTATCACTTTTGTGTCAATCTTCAAGATGAGGAGACACATCATCTTCTCCGCGACTTTTCCTCGATTATAAAGTATAGCTATATTTGTACAATAAACAGAATTTACAAAGTTGGCAAGTCACACCAATATGTAATAAATACTTTCATATTTTAAAATAAATCAACCAATAATAAAGTAATATTGAATTAGTTCATAAATCCCCACAGTATGACAAGGAGCATCAATATATCAATGCATCTTCAAGATAAAATGCGTAAACAAGCGTTGTAACTAATCATGTATCATAACTTTGGCTCATAATTTTACATCGCCAGAAAGGATCATCATAGCATTACAGTAATATAGTTAAGTGTCTGGAACATTCTTTGATTATGTTTATTTGTGCAGTATCAACAACACATCATATGTTATTTCTAACCCCCCCCCTCCCCTGAATGCAACCCTCTGATTGGTGGAGAATATAAGCCTATCATGAAACTAAACAGTCAACAGAGGTTTGGGTTACTGGGCTGATACTCGGTGGATTCACTCCTAAACTCACTGATTAAAGTCATCCAAGGAACAACATGAATAATTGTTCCAATCTTTAAATAAATAAGAAATAACATGTGTGTATTTTGACCCCAGATTTGGTGACACTCCACCATTTAAATATAAATTAGTAAATATCCCATGTTTTAAAATTATTTAAGTTTTCTTTACATACAATTATGCAACTTACATAGTTTTAAATAGTGATACAAACATATGATACATTACCAAGCAAAACAGCAAAATAAAAAAGTATAATTTCAAATTAACCATGATCAGGTTAAGAACAAACATAAATTTTATCATATCTCACAGATTTCAGAACTGCTCCAGAATGTTAAAGTCATTCCCTGTTTTTATACTACAATTGGGTGGATTAATTCATATTTAAAGTGGAACATGTTTGTAGTATCCAATATGGCATGCTCTGGAATAAGAAAAGGTTTATTTATTTTTATTGACACTTGACCATTCAGGTCAGGCTATCAAAAATATAAAATAAACACAGCACATAGTTTTCAGTACATAGGCTAAATACAATGTCCTCTTCCTATACCAATTTCCTGAACATAACAGATCAGGGTTAAAAAGAATGGAGTGTTACTCTTTACTTCGTTCCTGTCGGTTTTAAAATCTATTCATATTATGTAAAGTATGGTACATTCCCAAAAACAATCTTTAAAATGTTATAATCCTGAGTAACTTAATAGATTTGCAATAAAAGAAAATAATTAGCTTTGGTACAAACATATTCATATGATGGAATCATATTTAAGTTAAATGATTTGAAAAACGATACCTGGTCACAGGAATATAATTCAGGACTTACCATCCAGGAACTGTCCAGCGCTCAGAGTCATTCTTCACTCATAGTTTTAAGACAGAGTCTATGATGAACGTGTGGTTTCTTCAGTTCCTTGGAGCTATCACTGTCATTGGTGACTTGACTTGACTTATGTTATCATATGTATGCTCTGTACCATAAACACCAACCCTGAGTCGCCGGTGGTTGTGGTTAGGATATCTTCATGTTTTCAATAAATCAACACCTCAAATTATGATTGAAGAACTACCCTAATCATGGTACAATTCCTGGATAGCTCAGAGGTAGAACATTGGAACACAAAGCCAAAGGTCCCAGCTTCAATTCCTGTGTGCATGTTTAATTTTTCAACTAATTTAATATAATTATGAAAATTGAAAAATGACACCTGGACACGGGAATTGAACCACCCAGGACCTTTGGCTTAATACGCCAATGCTCTAACCACTGAGCTATCCAGGATTCATTCCGTGCCCAGGGTCATTCTTCACTCATATATTAATATAATTCTGAAAATTGAAAAATGACACCTGGACACGGGAATTGAACCACCCAGGACCTTTGGCTTAATACGCCAATGCTCTCACCACTGAGCTATCCAGGATTCATTCCGTGCCCATGGTCATTCTTCACTCATATTTTAAGGCAGAGTCTATGATGAACGTGAGGTAATCATCGTTGATGAGTGAAGAATAACCCTGGGTACGGGACGATTCCTGGATAGCTCAGTGGTTAGATAATTGGTGTACTAAGCCAAAGATCCCTGGCAGGTGTCGCAACGCCATACTGCTGCTTCTACTTTCTGGGCTATATTTGACCACCACATTTTTCTGCGTGCTGCATACTTTGTGTGACTTAATCTCGTGTGAACTGTTATGAAACATTTGCAGAGTTGCTGTTATTAAGGATGTTAGCATGAAAATCCTCTGATCACACACCTTCTTGAAATGTTATGTTCCTGTCGTAACTTTCAAAAAGGTGTTAGGTCTGTACCAGGATTACAATCACACAGTTTCAATTAATCTTCTAACTTTTCTCAATAGAACATCATGTTCTGTTTCATATGCTACTTGGGATGTAGATATAGGTGCTTCCCCTGATATATTCAGTAAGTAAACTCCCAATGGCTCTGCGTAGGCTTGCTTTACAGAAGGCCCTGGTAGTCTGCTAAGAGCATCAGCATGCCCAACTTTCTTGCCAGGTCGATACAGTAAGGTGTAGTCGTAGGCTGACAGGATTATTGACCACCTGAGCATGTGAGGTGAAACCACTGCTGTAATGGGTTTGATGGCAGCTAAAAGTCCTAAAAGAAGTTTGTGATCTATTACTGCTGTAAATTTGCAGCAAAGAAGGTTTTATCGAAACTTTGTCAAACCATAGACCAGAGCTAGTTCTTTGTGAATAGTTGCACTCTGCTTTGGTAAGAATAATAATAATCATCATCATCGACTGTTTCCAGCCTGTAGCTGGGTCAGTTTAGTAAAATGCCTTCATCTTCCTCTATCATTCCACCACTCCTCTTCCTTTAATTACTTCAATTCTTCTCCTCCCACTTGCACACTCTATGTTATCTTATCAGGGATACTAACAGAGTAGTGGGGTACGAGCAAGGTAGTGACGCGCAAAACAAGGAGCCTACCTAGTGGGTTTCACTTAGCCTCTCCTACTCAATCCTGAACTCACCGCCAAGTGGTGTACCCCGGGATCTGAGTGACCTGTTGGAGGTTGGGTTGAACCCCAGTGGGAGCCAGGTCAGGTGCAGACAAGATACAAGAGACTGATCAGGGTCAAAACCAACAAGCTTGGAAAAGAATCTGGCCAGTTGGCTGAGAGTGAGAGGGTTGGTGATGATGAGCAATGTCATCATCAGCACCTGTGGACTCAGGGAAGAATTCCATCAAAAGGAGGTATAACTGAGGACTAATAAGTGGCAGTTCCGCCACTTAGGTGTAAGCCATGACAGGCTTAGTAAGCCGGTGGCCAAAACCAACAAAAGTACTTTAGAGAATAACATAAAATGCCCGATTGGAAAAACTTTGGTGAGTATTCTAAACCCAAATGCCGTTGGCGCCTCTGTACCATTTTCCATTTTATACATAGACTAGTACCGCCCAAATGGTGTGAGGGCTGGAATCCGAGGTAAGGACAACAGGCTTGTTTGGGTCATAGTTAACCAATAGGGATTCCATTATTACTAGCAGTATAGCCATATTCGTGGCTTTTCTATGTTCATTAGTCCAGTCATTCACTTTGTTGGTCCAGTGAATGATGGAGTGATTCAAAGATAGTAGCTTTGTTGCTTAGAAATTGCTCATAAGAATTCATCCAACCTAAAAATGCCTATAACTTTGTTTTAGTCACAGGTTCTGGGATATTCTGAATGATACTCACTTTTTCTGCCATTGGGTATAAGCCTGAAGCATCACTTCGGCACTTCAAAAATGGTGTTTCTGAGACCCCAAAATGACATTTTAATATTTTGGCACAAAGACCTGAATCACTGAGTTGCTGAAGCACCTGGTACAACTTGTCATTGTGCTCCTAGAATGTTCTATCTGCCACAATAATTTCACCCAGTAGGATTGCTACTCTCTCCATATTTGCAAATATGTTGGCCACCATTCTTTGGAAAATGACTGGAACAGCATTGATTCAGAAATGCAAGAAGTGCACATGGTGGATCCATAGGATTGTGTTTACTGTTGGGAAATCTGCAGATTCTGAATATACTCTGAGCTGCATATTTGCTTGCTCTAAATCAATTTTTGAACAAATTTTTCCTCCTGATAGCTGTGCAAAAACCTCTGAAGCTGTGGGCAGGGGGTGTTTATCGGGGCTTAGGGCTTTGTTCAGTGTTGCCCTGTAATCTCCACAAGAGACGAAGCTCTTCATTTCATTTTTTAATTGTAACTAATGTTGTGGCCCACCTGGAGTATATCACCGGCTCATACACTCCCAGATCAACTAGTCTTTGAATTTTACTATCCACCCTATCACATAACGCAAGGTGAAGCCAAGGGGCTGAAACCACATCTTACAAAGAGACAGTGTAGTAAATGTATTAAGGTGCTTAGTCATTTCTACAAATGTAATCTCACCCAAATTGTGTGACCCAAATTTGTCACTGATGACTTTCAATATACTTAACCCACAACTACACTAAAAATTTGCTTTCTTTTGCATATCATCAACGATAATCTTTGACAAAAAAAGTTATTTATATGTGTCAAGTACAGCGGCTATGTTTAAGCCTCACTCACGCTAAATTCGTGTTGGTCAGACATCTTGGCTTAATTAATAATGTTCCTACCTATAATTAAGTTATAGACACACACAGCCTTAACTGAATTCTAGCACCCTTTTCCACTATGTGGTTGCTACCAGAATTTATCCCAATCCAATCACACTTTCATTTCATGGCCGTGATGTTGTGGGAACTGACCTTCCACTCTCTTTGTCCGTTTCTTGGCGGCTGCACAAATCGGCTGTTTATAGCACTCTCTCGTTGCCAACAAAATTTGTACTATCCATACACTACACTAATCAATACAAAATAATTTACTGACTAGTAAATTTGCTGACTATATAAAAAGAGAAAAAGTTTTTAATAATTATGTGGGTAGCTTAAAAAGTAGTAAGAAGTGGTACAAAAAAGTTAAGACATTTCACCTTTCTATTTACATGTTTTTCTATAAGTTATTTGTTTATTCAATCCTAAATATTATTTATGAAATATCTGAGCAAATAACAAATACACCATATTATGTATTATTTTGTTTCCAGAAGTTAATATTGAAATGGGCTCTAGGCTCATTATTTGGGTTGGAAGGCATTTATCAAAGAAATAAAACCTGGTTGGATTATGAAGGAACTTTAATGGCCTAATGAAGGCAGTTGTTCTGAGATAGTTTATCCATTGAAAGTTTCTCCACACAACAATAGTGTGTTAAAACACAACAATAATATGTGTGGTAAATGTGATAATACATATAAGCTTAGAAACTCATTACAAAGCCACAAAGATTGTGAATGTGGGATAGAACCACAAATTAGATGTGGCCTGCATTCAAACAAAACACATTTAAAAGAAAACTTCACTGTCAACTTATATTTTGCCATTATGTTGAATAAATTAATATGTGTTAATGATTACTTTATCACATCAAAATATAAATTGTTCATTGGCTCAATTTCTTAACCTTTTAGAGAACTATATATAGGCTATACATACACACACACACACACACACACACACACACATACATATATATATATATATATATATATATACATATATATTTTTCAATACAATTTTTTTATACATTTTACAATTTTCATATCAATGTTCGAATGTAATTTATGAAGTTAACAATCAAAATAGGTATCAGAGCTCTAGGTGGAGATCTTACAAATCTAATCCAACAATTTCTTCTAATGGCAAATGGTGATGACACATTGAAGTAGAAACAATACAAGACTCTTAGACATTTGAGGATATCTTCTTGCAAGATAGGCTTACTAAGAAACAGTGAGTGTGTATTTATTAGATTTACAGACAGTAGCATACCATATATAATTCAATAAGGTTATATATACACCCGCCTCGGTGGCGTAGTTGGCTAACGCAGCCAGTCGTGTTGAGCTAGACAACCGAGGATGGGGAGATCGATGTTCAAATCTCGCTCGGGTGAACTGGGGGTGGCTTTTCCTAAATGGTTTTCCACTCTTCCTCCACGCAAATTAATTAATTAATAAGGTTATAGTAACTAATTTTCTAGGAATTTGTTGGATCATATTTTTTAGATTAAATTGTTGTATATATCACAAGATAGTCCCACGTAGCTATTGATTTAATTAAAATAGATTTAAGTTTATTTTTTTAAATGGTTTTTTTAAATATATTTCTGTGTGGTTATGGAAGGCGGTTGTTTATTTTATAGCCATAAAATGAGAGCGTGTTTTTTTCCCCAGACTCTGTTCTCATTTAATTTAGGTATAAGTAACCAGCATGTTTGGTGTGGTAATTGTGCTGAGTGGTGTTTTTCTCTGTGAAATTCTTTTTTTTTTTTAAGTGCACAAATAATAATATATTTAGTTTGTGAAGACTTAAGATTGGTGATATGTCATTGCTAGTGTATATGTTTGGTAGATCAATTATGTTATTTATAGCTTAGTTTAGTGCAACTTGGAGTGTCTGGAGAATACTGGAAGCCGTAGTGCACCCATATATGGCTGAGGTACTGAAAGTGACTGTTTATTATGTTTATTAAAGCATAATAAATAACCATTTTAATTTTTGGGGAACTCCAGATTGTCTTCGCAATAATCCTATATCTGGCAGCATTTGCTTTTAAGATAAAGATCTTTAGAATTAGGTATAGTATTATCCAATAACACTTTCAAATTTTGAAAAGTATTATACAAGTACCTGAATAATTATAATTTTACTTTTTTATAATATCATAACAGAATTCTCTTCATTCTTACTCATTAGCTTCAACAATTACATCTACATTAAATTTACGTTTATTTAACATAATAGTTTTGGACATTAAACAAGTATAATAAATAAATAATTCATTGCAGTATGTTTAAAAATTGAAAACATAACATATTAGGATAAAAGGGCTTAATAGTTATTTCTAATTTTATCCATTTGTATGCTTTAGTATAAGTACTAACTATTCAAAGTAAAGTAAGATTTTAAAAATACATTGGTTATATACTTTAAAAACAGATGCATTATTGATTTTTTAAACTTCTTATGTTCGCAGACACAATAGTCCCTGAAATACTTGAAAGCTGGTCGACTAATGAAGAACACTGGGAATTGGATGAGTCACTACAGAAAATTAGTTCTGTTAGAACTAATAAACAGAGGAGACTCTCAAATTCTATTAAACGTCTCGGAGGAATTTGTGGTTTTCCTTGTGATAGATGTGGAAAAGTTTATAAATGGGAATATACACTGACAAACCACTTGCGCTATGAATGTGGAAAAGAACCGCGTTTCAAATGCAACTTGTGTAATTACAAGTCACACAGAAAACATGATATAAAAAGACACTCGGACAATGCACACAAAGAGTCTATTGTTGGAATATCTTATGATAACTTATGATAAAGCTTTATTAAATACAAGGAATGATGTAGGGTATATAATAAAGTAATAATAATATTGAATTTGTATTATCGGTACAAATTAATTTATTAAATTGTTAATATTTGTACCATTTTAAATTATAAAAGATGCAAACAAAATACATAAAGGAGAAATTTTTAGGTAGTAAAATCATATTTTAATGTTCTGACTTCTAACAGTTTAACATTAATTTTTGCTTTCTTAGTTGGAATCAACCAATAAACTTACATGCCTGATGATATGATGATTAAACTTACATGATATGATGATTTTGTGTTCTTAGTTTACAAATTGAATACACTTCACTTATCTCATATAGAGTTCTAAAATAAATAATTAAAGATACTAAACAAAGAAATATTGCAAGTCTACATGTAACATACTTTCTCGATCTGTTTCATAGATATACAACTATAAGATTCAAAAGCATTTTTTGTTTAACACTGGGTCTTATTACCTATTCAGATTATACACTTATATACATATTACGCTAATGTATTAGGGAGAAAGAAGGTTGAATTTAGCAGAAGTGTACCTACATTTATATGGAGAGAGTGGGAAACTGCTTAGAAAAACTCACCCTCAATACACCCGACTGGCATTGAACCACAATCATCCCATCATTGGCAGTCTAGTCTTTTGTGAGAATAGGTTCTTAGAACATGCGACCACCGAAGTGTGTCAAAAAGTATTTAGTTTTAAACATTTTGTTTTAATAATTTTAAAACCGCTCAAAGTGGAAGCTTCCAAATCACAAATTCTTATTACACCCAAGCAGTTCATTTCTATTAAAATAAATTAAACATTTTAGCACTCATAAATAGCCAATCCAATGGCTATCCTATCAACCTTTAGTAAAGTTGTATTCAAAATAATTCAAAAAGCTACATATTGAACTTTTTTTTTTTGGATCAAATCTTTAAAAACACATGACTTACTTAACTCATAGGCATGGACTAAAACTGAAAGCATATAAGTGGAAATTCACAAATAATAACTTGTGCAAGTTTTTTGTTGCTCTTAATTATTTCTCCTAATGTATCCACACATGAAATGATCACATTTTTCTAACTTCAATATTACTAATACCATAAAACACACATTTTTATATAAAAAAAATACAAACAAATGCCTTCCCTTAGACAAAAGCTGACAATAATGACTTTGTTCATATACTTGCAAAAAATTATCATTTTGTATCACTAACAAAAAATCAAATATACTATATGTGGCAATTAATTAATATGCTGCTATGAAAATGATAATGGAACTTCAGCATAGTATTTGGCATCAAGGCATTGATATTCAGATGATGATCAGCCACTCTTGGGAAATTCTTGAATCTTGATGAGGTAGAAATTTACTCTTCATGTTATGAAATCCGAGGTCACTTTAAGTGTGGTTCCATGCACTTAGGTTAAAACTTGCATTAAGCATCCCTACACTCAATAAAAAATATTTCTTTTCAAAAATCGTTCAAATTCATAGTAAAGGAATTTACTAAAATCATATTACCAGATTACCAGAAAATAAGTTTTGATTATAAATAATAAGAGGTTTTAATACTTAGGCTCTAATCCTGTTTCTTCTTGTGAGGTCCATGTTTGCTGTCATGAGGAGAACAGGATAAGGAATGAAACTATCTGGGAAAGAGTGGGGGTTACAAGGAGTACATGAGATAGCAGAGGAAGCAAGACTGAGATGGTATAGTGAAGTATTGAGAACAGAAAAGGAGAGGATACCAAAGTGAATGATGGAAATTTAGTATTTAGGAAAAATACCGCAAGGGAGGCCAAGTAAGAGATGGGAGGAGCAGATAAGATGAGTAATACTTGACTACCCCTTTAGTGCAACAATCAAAAAATATTTCAAAATCCATCCAAGAATTTTTCTATTCTTTGTAACTTAGTGGCTGACAAGAATTTTTTTTAAAACATCTTTGGTTTTTATATGACTGCCTCTGTGGTCTAGTGGTCAAGAGTTCATGGCTTTTGATCCAGATATCCCGGGTTTGATTACTGGCGCTTCCAGACTTTAACTGTGAGCAGTGGGTCTGGAACGGGGTCAACTAAGCCTCATGAGTATCCACAAAAGTTGGGACTATCATCATCAACTGAAGGTGGCCACTTGATTGGTATAGCTCGACTTTGGGCTGAAGGCATGGAGTTTTTTTTTTACATTTCTCATTCACTAGCAGCAGTAAATCATGATCTCCAGTGATATTTACAAATACCATAATGGTGACTCACTCTTTGGAGGCTTTTAACGATGGTTTGATATTTCTTGCTTAGATGCCAGGGGTTTTTCAACGCAATGATTTCCAATTCAAGCCAGTTTTGTCGTCATTATACACCTCATATAAGAAATAACATTCTTTCTACACGAGCTTCAAGGAGTTTCTTTTGAATATTTCAGCTGCAAATGTATCTCACTATACAATTTCTCCTTGAATCTCTAATTCCCTTTTGCCATGATGAGATTTAAAATTGCTTAACCAACCAGTGCCAACCTTAAAATCTGAAAGACAGTCAAGTTTTTTTTTTAATTTCACAAAATACATATCCAGAAATAGGATACTCTCAACTTTTTATGTGCATGAACCATATATATACAAAATTAATATTAAATAAGTATTAAGTATTATTTAAAGAGGCTCTTTATATATATACCATATATATATAAAATTAATACTTATTTAATATTAATTTTGTATATATATAGAGCCTCTTTTAATATTACTTAATACTTAATACTTATTTAATATTAATTTTGTATATATATAAAGAGCCTCTTTTAATTTTTTTATCGTCATTCTTTTTCAAAGTTGTTCTTCTTTACGGTTCATCTTCATTATAATGTTTCGAAACAAAGTTAAAAATAATCTCTTCCCAACATTATAACACTCACTTCAGTGGCCGCATGGTCTAAGGTGCTACTCTCGCAATAGCACTGGCTACCGATAACAGGGAGATCAGGATTCGATCCCAGTTGGGTGCACAAAGGGTGTTTTTCCCTAGATGGTCTTACACTATCCCTCCACGCAAATGCTGGTAGACTTCTTCTAAATTTAACCTTCCTCATGCCTAGCATATTAATATAATTAGTGCATAGGCGTATAACCCAACAAACATTATAAACCCTTTTCCAGTTATTAATAGTTCATATTTTCAACTTGTTTGCCAAATCTTTGTGGTTTCATGTACTTGATACAACAACTAAACACAATTAAAAAGATACTCAGGGTGAAAAATAGCAAAAAGAATTACGTGATTTCCCAGATAAGATACTGCAACAAAAAGAAACACTCCCCTTATCTCACTAAGACAAGTGAACATCTGTGTAAATGACTCATGTTTAAGACACATACATGCAATACATTTCCCATTCTCTAACACGAAAATGACACAAAATGCTTATTAATTATTTTCTTAACCCAGGTTTACATTTGAATAGTTAATGATTTGGATAACTCAAGTTCAATTAATTGACGCTCCTTTGTAATATGATAAAATAGATTAGAAAAAAATATTAAATTCACAAAAACCACAGACATATTGTAATAAATAGTGCATTTATTAAACTAAAATAATTCTTAACATTACATATTATCATTAAATCATATTATTTAAGATATCTCTCTTAAGTTCTAAATTAATCAATCATTTAAAATTACATCTGGTTGTATTATGTATAATAAGACAGTGTAGAAACACTGTACGATGATATAAAGTAATTGATAGTATAGGAAGCTAACATGAAAGGAGAGTTAGGTTAGGCCTAGATAGAAAAACACACTTCTCTCTTCATTTCTTCTCTTCTTTACTTCTTAGACTATTGCACTAACACACTTCACACATTGTTTTAAACTTTCGGAAATATTCCTTTATCATTTGAAGAGACACATTGAAAACACACAAAACACAAAGAAAGATATGCTATTGAATTACATGTTTCTAGATTGATGTGAAATATGTAACTGAAAACCTGTAGTGTTGCCAAATCGATGTAACTTAATAAGGTTTGAAAAGATACATAATTTGCTGAAAATTAGTAACTAAAAAATAACTTTAAGATTAACAAAGGCTATAATTGATTTAAGTAAATAATAAAAGTTTTTTTTATATATTTGAAAATATACTACTCTGAGATCTAAACTAGATTTGGTTACCCATTGATGTGCAAGTTCCCATTGCCTAAGTTGAGAGTTATTGCAAGTGGCTGTAGTGAATGCTCTGAGTACTCTGGCGGTGTAGCAGGAGTCATTGTCCTTACTGTAGGTGTTAGCATGGGAAGGAACTGGTTTATCTAGATTTTTGTGGTTGGTATACCTCCACTACCACAGCAGCCACCCTTCTTACACTAAGAAGTCTCTCCCCTACAGCCTGGCTATTAAGGCCAAACACATATGTTCAGACAGTGCTGACCTCTCTCAGTATTGCAATAAACTTTCCTCAGCATTTCAACAAAGAGGGTAACCTTCAACTCTCATTGATACTAAAATCTCCAGAGCCAACTCAAATGATTCGACAAATCACAGACAAACTTCTGATCACGTACCTTTCACCACCAAATACCATCCGGGATTGCAAAGAGTCAACATGATCCTCAAGAATGGCTACAACTTTCTAATTTTTTCCACTCATACACAAAATCTTCTCAGCTCTCCCCCAAGAATCGCTTTCAAATGGCCATCTAATCTTCACATACTTCTTGTACACACAAAATTGCCTGATCCTAACAAAATCTTCACCTCAATCAACATAGTAAAACATTCACACCCATGCATGAAACAAGACTGCAACATCTGCAAGATCCACCCACTCAGCAAGACCTTCAATAGTAAGAACAGGAAGAAGCAATACCCCATTCAAGGCCATTATGAATACAACAAATACAACTTAATCTACCAACTTCAATGTAATTTTTGTGAGACTGAATACATTGGACTCACAACCGGACCTCTGAGGAAACGCATGAACCATTTCGATACCAACCACACAAATCTAGATAAACCAGTTCCTTCCCATGCTAACACCCACTTTGACTCCTGCTACAACACCATTGTATTCAGAGCATTCCCGACAGCCACTTGCAATAACTCTCAACTTAGGCAATGGGATCTTGCACATCAATGGCTAACCAAATCCAGACTACCCCCTGGTTTGAATCTGAGATAAAAAAAATTACAATTATTTCATAAATTATATATTTTAAATCAAATGATTTTTATTTATTTACTATTTTAAGTATAGCCCCTGTTACTCTTAAAGTTATTTTTTAATTATTAATTTTAATCAAATTATGTATCTTTTCAAACCTCATTAAGTTACATCGATTTGGCAACACTGCAGGTTTTCAGTTACATATTTCACATCATTCTAGAAGCATCTAATTATTCACTAGCATATCTTTCTTTGTGTTTTGTGTGTTTTCAATGTGTCTCTTCAAATGATAAAGGAATATTTCCGATAATTTAAAACAATGTGTGAAATGTGTTAGTGTAATAGTCTAAGAAGTAAAGAAGAGAAGAAAGAAGTGTGTTTTTTCTATCTAGGCCTATCCTTTCAGGTTGACTTCCTTCACTATCAATTACTTTACATTATTATACATTTCCAAGTCAATAGGCACTAATTCATTTGGGTGTATTAGAAAATAATATAATTACTTCCAGGGCCAGATTAAGGGGTGTGCAGGGAGGCCATGGCCCCAGGCCCCAAGCTTGAAGGGGCCCCAAGCTTGAAGGGGCCCCTAAGAATACCCCGCACATTAAATGTTTTATTGCTTCAATTATTTAATTAAAATATTTGAAACTAACGAAATATAAGACTGCCAGTAGGCCGTGACACTTGGAGGGATAAATGTCGGGTCTAGATTGGGGAACGCACGCCACAGGAGGAGAATGGCTGGCGCTAGCTAGCACTGGGCTGCTTGCTTCCCCCATGACTAAAACCTGTTTGAAAAATAGACTCCATTCTGTGTTGGGTGAAAATAATCTATATTCTTAGTTATTTTATCAATGGAAAGTGACATAAAACGATGGTTATCTTTTGATCAGTTTGGGTCAGAATTTTTGCAAAAAAACCCCAACCAAAGTCCCTTTGTGGGTTGGGTTAGTAATGGCACTTCTAAATTTTTTATTTTGTAAAACCTTTGAAAATATTGTAAATATATATTATGATTTGGCAAGTAGTTTTTCTATTTTATTATTATTATTGAGCTTTCTACGTACTATATATTTTCTATCTGATTATTAAATAATGTATGATTGTGCACATGATTTTAATTTCTTTTGAGCAGTTCATATTATATATATATATATATATATATATATATAAGCCGTGGAGCCCCACACTTTGCAAGTAGCCCCGGGGCCCCGAATTCCTTGATCCGGCCCTGATTACTTCTAAATAACATCTATCTTCATTTGAGACCTTATGATGTTTAAGATCTCAATTAAGAGTGATGTACACAAATATTTTCAATTAGATTTTAATTAAGATCAACTAGCTGGTTAAATTAGATATTGATTTTACATTTATATTTCTGTATTACCTTTTAATATCATATATAACAAATTTTAGAATGTTGTTAAAATTAAGCTTATAAGCTAGTTGATATTTGAAGTTTTCGTTGTCTACACTTAGACTTTTGGATTATATAAATTAAATACTTAATTTAAGTACTATCATTATTGGCTTGTATGTGGAAGTTTTGGTATCAAGACTTTAATGTTGTGTTTTAATAAAATAAAAATAGTCTTTTTCTAAGTTTATAGGAATTGTTTTAATGTTGAGATCCCTTTCCCCTTTATTGTATTGTTGCCACTACTTGGCTCATCTCTACTAACTTTGTTTGGGAAGAGACAAGAAAGATCAGTACTCTTGTTTTCAATAATATAATAACCCATTTGCTGCTAGGGGAGGATTTATCACTATCATCTATTTATTTAACTTTTTATTATTCTGATTTAGCATAGCTACATACTATATTTCCACAAATGTTACTCCCATGTTAGCTAATGTGTTTAGCCTATAATTCCAAAGTTACACTTGGGGCTTTTCAGTAAGTTACATTATTTGAGGAATTTACCTTGCCTAGAGCTTATATATACAGTAAAACCTTGGATTGCGAGTAACTTGGTCTGCGAGTGTTTTGTAAGACGAGCAAAAATTTTCAATAAATTTTAACTTGATAAACGAGCGATATCTTGCAATGCGAGCAGTTTCATTGGATAGGTTCTTTGTTAAAGTCGCACAAAAAGAAAAATATTCCAGTGATCCAACATATAGCGTTGATTCCATTAGTGACAGTGAAAGTCGTCCTAAACAATAACACACCTCCTCCTCCTATCTCTCTCGTCCACCCCACACCAGCCACCATTAAATTTAATTAATAAATTTGATTACAGTACAGTTACATTTGAACAACGAAAATAAAAAAGGTATTAATCATTTTTAGATTAAATATTTTTGGGTTGTGGGACGAATCATCTGAGTTTCCATTATTTCTTATGGAGGAAATTCACTTTGATATACGAGTGCTTTGTATTACGAGCACGTTTACGAAACGAATTATGCTCGCAATCCAAGGTTTTACTGTATATATATATTTACTTCTGACTTTTAAACTTGTGACACTAAAATACATACCTTGCCGAATTTATTCTAACTGTGGTAAGTACCGGTAATATCAAACTATTGATATCACCGTAAAAAATTGAAAATTGAATTCTATAAAGTTGTATAACAGTAATTTAATTTTATATCACGGGGTGTAAACAACTATATAATATTCCTAATATGCTATACAAATAGTTATAGCACCAAAAAGG
Organism: Timema bartmani; assembly: GCA_902151455.1. Taxonomy (NCBI): domain Eukaryota; kingdom Metazoa; phylum Arthropoda; class Insecta; order Phasmatodea; family Timematidae; genus Timema; species Timema bartmani. The sequence continues at coordinate 139,989 of CABFWB010000964.1, forward strand.
ATTAAATTGTAATTTGTATTTTTCCCTCAAATTGTGTTGCAATAAATATAATACAGTTTTTTCCACAATGCTAGTCAACCTTGCCCAGTTCTAGAATGAATCTAAATGCACGGTAATATGGTAATTAATGATGTATCATGTTTCATGAATTGAGAATTCTACAAGTTGAAAATCTCATTGATTTATTTTAATTTATGAAGGGCATTGAATAAGTGATGTAGAATGTTGACAGGGTAAGCACAGGTTGTTAAAACGATGTTCTCACACACTTGGTCCCTATTTGACCAATCATACATTGACTGAGCTCTACATTCCTCCTTTCTGTTGATACCTGGCCAACGATTGTATTACTGAGTGATGATAATCTATTACAGGTACAGTTCGAACTACCTTAGCTCAGTCTGGCAACTATCCATGGTATGCCACTGCACTGAATTGTACATGTAATTGTAATATTACTAATCTTGGATTCTATGATCACTACCTAAGGTGGTGTTAACACTTTATTTGTGTTTATTAGGCCCTAAACCATAATAATAAGAAGCAGATTTCTGATTTTTAACTTTATTTTATTTCAATACTTAGATTCTTTATTTTCTGTGGGTGTTTCGATGTTAGTAATAGGCGAGGGAAAGGCAATTGTTTGTTCATCATTCTGGGCTAGAAAAACAGCATTGGTCGATAGGTTTATATCCTCAAGATTAAGTTAGGTTTGTTAATGATTTTTAATCATCTTTTGTATGTTTGCTTGTTGAATAACCCAGCAAGATCAACAAATGCTATTACATGCCTCGGTGGCCGCATAGTCTAAAGCACTACTCTTGCATTAGAATAGATTGCTGATGGTGGGGAGATAGAAGTTCGAATCTCAGTGAGGTGTGCCTAGAGTGGTTTTTCCAAAATGGTTTTCCAATTTCCCTCTGTGCAAATGTGACCTAAAAAGTATCTTTCTTCAGCTATAAAACCATTAGCATAATTAGTACATAAGCTTATAACCAAAAAAATTAGTAAGACGCGATGCTAAAAAAGAATGCTGTTCTAATTCTAAGTCTCTTTATAAACTTTAATTAACAACAAGAAAATTTAATAAAATAAAGAAAAGAAGCCTCTAATAAATATAACCAAACATCGGGAGAAAAGCAGTGAACATTTGAAAAATGTTTGTCATGTTTAGTTCCTGTAGCTCATTCTTATATTTAGGTATATTCAGCAAATATTACAATAAAATAATGATATAATCTATTATTTCACTGTACCTGAAACTATTTGGTTTGTCTTTGAGATATAACATAGTAACATGCACTAGCAAGTGGGAGTGTAGATGTGCAGTAAGAAATAACTAACCACTCACAATAATTCTTGTCTAATTATGCACACAAAGTTTTCAACTTTCATGCTCTTAAGTGCAAAATAAGTTTATGTCGGCTATCCTTCTGTCTCATAAACAGATCCCCCCCCAGATAACACTGGTATAGTACATGAACTTTGTAAAACTTAGTAAAGAGAGACTAGTTAAATAACTTGAATTATTGCTAAGTTATAGTAAAGGGGAAAAGGCTACAGTCAGCAACAAAGAACCATTCTTCTGTTGGAAAGCAATGATCCACTGTCTCAACCGCTCATACAATAGATGTTTTTCTTTACCTTGAAGTTTACGATTTGGTATTGAACAACAGATTTGTTTAATGCATGAGGGCAAGGGGCACATCAAAAGATATATTTCAGAAGATAAAGGTTCACCTGCAACTGATTTAAAATAATTCACAACTTGCAAGTATAATTTTTTGGTCAAATTATAATATTTTAAATTTTCCATTCTGCAGGAATTTGATAAAACCTATTTTTATTTTGTTATCGTTTGGTTTAAAGATTTTTTTTTGAAATAAGAAATTCTATTTGCTCCTGTACTGTGGTCATTAGTTTTTTTAGCACCATGTCAGGTTGTATGCATATGTATTAATTATGCTAATATTTTAAGAATGAGGATGGTTGAATTCAGCGGAAGTGTACCCCATTTCGTGTGAAGGAAGAGTCAAAAAATATTTGGGAAAAACCACCATCAGTACATCCGGCCAGGATTCGAGCCCCAATTTCCCCGGCATTGGCAGTCCAGTATATTGAGATAATGATGTCTTAGACCATTCGACCACCAACGTGGGTGTTTGTGGGTTTAATTAAAAATATCAATAGAAAACATTTATTTGATTCAAGATTGTGTAAAAGATTGGATTGAGTTCCATTAATTCAAGACCTCAGCGCATTTAGTTATCACTTACAGGTATTACAAATCTGGAAAAAATTAACCCTATAGAAGAGTTTCTATTAAAATTGTATTCATCTTAATGATTTTTGATATTTTATTGTAAGAATGAGATATTATGGTATGTCCACTTATGTTGAAATGTCAATCAAATTTGGATCTGTTGTGGTTAATTTGACATGTGCAATTTGCTCTCCATATGACCACTTTGGCACACATATTTGGCTCTATAGTCACAATAGATTTTATGACTAAGATTTCCTGTACCTACTGGTTTGTTTACTGCAATTGAGATAGTTGGTAGGGATTACATTTTTGATTTTAATATATTATGCCAATAGTTATATTATTAGTATTTATTTCTATTAATATGTTTGCTGATTCAACTATCTGATTTTCCACTATAGCTGAATTAAATCCATTATGGTTTTGTTTGGCTGCTATTTATGTGATATATCAGAAAGTGTGCTTGTTATGATCTTTCTTAAAACCTTTATTTGCTTGTTTTTTGGAATTGAATAGAAGGAATAATGAACATCCAAATTATACAGCTATTAATTTTAATGGTGGTATTCATTGTTAATATTGAACTTAAAATATAATAGTGGACTAATTTTAACGGATTTCCTTGTAATGATAGTCTTTAATTTTACATATTTCTTATTTGTAGTTTTGTTTCAAATTCTGACCTTACTATTTTCTACTTGTTGCAGATTATATGGCTGAAGACATGAACAGCATTCCTTGGCCATACAGAGTGAACAAACATGTGCCATTGAGATCGTATACGCCTGAAGACTTTAATAACATCTCTTGGCCATCCAAAGTTAATAAACATGTGTCATTGAGATCTCTTAAAACCAAAGGTCCACCCACTCATGTATGTCAGGCATGTGGTCGTACCTATTATCACCTAGAAAGTCTCACCAGACATCAGAGAGTAGAGTGTGGGAAAGTGGCCCAGTTTTGCTGCCTAAGTTGCCGCTACGAAACCAAACACAAACATGACTATCTTCGACACTTACAATCAAAGTATCATGCAAAAAGATGCTCTTAATGGTGTGTCATTATAATAATTCAATTAATTTTATGATTAGTTTTTCTTCACCTTATATTTTGTGATACCTGTTTTATTCCTAATATTTAAATATGAATTAACCACAATGTATATATCTAATTTGTTAAGGAATTTAATAGTCTGATCCTTACTCTTAAAATTGTTAGAGGTGGGATAGAGTTAGAGAGATGGAAAAGGGGTAATTTTAAAGCTACCATCAAGTGGCAGGGGAAAAAAAAAAGTTTTTATGTAAAGTTCAAAACCAAAATCCTAAAAGTTATCAACAAGTAAACTTTTAGCTAAAGAATTGATTGAGATCTTATTTTTATTGAGCTTTCATTGGTCAATAAATAACACAAACACATTTTAGTATGATAACTTGCACTCAACTCTCCAACGATACATTTGTTATAATTAGTTTGGTTTGTTTTTATGTGGACAACTATGGCTTGTATAGTATCTACTTGTAACAGTCGATTGCTAAGTTAAATATAATATATATTAACATCAAGTTTTAAGTTTATTTCCTGTAAAACTTCTGTGGCTCTCAGGTAAATTATAGAGTGGCTGTAAGTGACAAAAACCTTATTTGAGTAAATCAAATAAAACTTTTCATGTATGAGAAAACAAAATTGTCAAAGTTGGTATTTTACAGCATTATTTTACTCGGAAGAAAACTCTAGATCCATATTTCTTCTTACTGTATAGGCCTGAATATCATATGAAACAAAACAGAAGTCCACATGGTATGCCCAAAAGGGTGTAAGTCCCATGCTATTTAATTATTAAAATGGGTTAGAGTACAATATGCCTTATGAATGAGTATAATTGAAGGTGACCTGGCGGTCTAGGGGTAAGGTGTCAGACTTCTATACTGGGGGTCCAGGGTTCAATTCTCGGTCCCAGCACAGATTTATCTGATTGCCAAACCCTTCCTTCACCTCAGACAAGACGTGTATTAATCACAACTTGTGAATGTGAGGAATGCCAGGCCTCCACCGTGGTTCGGATCCCACGTTAAACTGTAGGTCCTCCATTTCATCTCACAATCACCCTACCATTACACATTAGCATAGGTGCGTATAACTTGAACGGGTAGTAAGACGCTGTAATAATAATAATAATAATAATAATAATGATAATGATAATAATAACGATTATGATAATTATAATAACAACAATAACAATAACAACAACGACGACAATAATAATAATAATAATAATGATTATGATGATAATGATAATAATAATAATAATAACAACAATAACAACAACAACAACAATAATAATAATTAATAATATTAATAATAATAATAATAATAAAAAAATTGTCTTACTACCCATTTGGGTTATACGCTTAAGTACTAATTATGATAATGGTTTAGGAATTGGGAATATTAAATATTGAGGAAGTGAACCCGCATTTGCGTGGAGGGAGAGGGGAAAACCATTTAAGAAAAACCACCTCCATTTCATTCGAGTGAGATTCAAACCTCAATCTCCCCGTCCTTGGCAGTCTAGCTCAACACGAAACTAGCGCGTTAGCTAACTACGCCACCGAAGCGGTTACTGTGTCTGTTCTCTGTATAAGTTAATCTATAAGTTGTGTGCTGATATAATCAGTCAGTTCAGAAAGTGCACGTTAAATACTTGAAATAAATGAAAATTAAAAATTAAAGTAAAACAGAATGCAATTTGGCAAACGACCATTCAAGTCTACCACATGTAACCCAAAATTTATAACAGCCAATCATTCTTGAATTATACAAGTACATGTCTTGATTATACTTGGTCCACTATTTTAAAAACATTAAAGTATCATTTTAGAAAACATTTTAAAAACGTTTAAAAGTGAGAAGCATCATCTATACATTAATAAAATGAATTAGTGAATCTTTGTGTCTGTCTGTAATGAGCATTGAGCGATACCTACCACACTCAGAGGTCTGAAATTTAAACATAAGTAGCCCTTGTGCAAAAACATGTGCACCCCAAAGCTGGAACTTTAAAATTTGGGTTTGATTTTTTAAATTAATTAAAAACCGGGTAAAAAAATGAGTTTTTTTTTTGTTTGTTTGAAGCGAAGAAAAACTTTTCCAGGAGTAACCACGCAATGAATTGGGTGGTTACGCAGGGAAAAACTGGGTACTTCTGCTAGTATAACATAAAATAAGACTTGAAAATACTTGTAAATTTTAAACAATTATGTACATAAGAGTAAGTAAAAATATGATGTTGTGGCACATATCCCTGTTTGACCTGAACTAGCCTAGTGACACTAACCCAAACCCATGTATTGATTATTGATGGTGATAACAAACACAACAATGTGAGCACATAATGTTGTTGTAGATACATAATACCACAATATCCACCAAGTGTGTTCATGCCGCAGATTCAAGTATATAAATTGTGGCACCTTATGTTGGCGATCAAATCTGTTTGCTGAGAAATGGCCTTGGCACCTACACCATTTCCCATATTTGACACAACCAGAACACTAGGAAATGGTTTGTGTGGCAAAAAAGTAACTCATTTATACCTTAACAGAATACTTTAACCCCTTGACTTAACATTTAACCTGGCTATGTTTTACATCAGGATTACCATTTAAATTCACGTCAAAATACTTTATGCACAAATTTAGTTTAACTGATAAAACTTCTATAATATATTTGCAATTTCAATGATCTAAACATCAGATTTATGTAATGCTAAATTATCATTTTTTCTCCTCCCATTTCCCCTCAATCTTCCTCCACTATCACCCCTCTCTCCTAGCACTTCTCTTCAGCCTTTATATATCTCTTATTCTCTCCATTATCACTTTATTTTACTTATTTCACTTTATTTCACTCCCCCCACCCCACTTATATTATTTCCCCCATATCCTTCAGTTTTAAATATCTCCCCCTTCATCTTTTTCACCTGTATTTACATTTGTTTGATTGTCTAAATCACTACTGTTAAAAAGAGCTATCACTTTCAGAAGACCTATATATGTTATTATTGCTGACACCTTCAGTTAGCTATACACTTTCACTATCATAATCATCAGAAAAATCTACATCTTCATAATCACTAGCATCTACTAAATCATTTTCATTGTCATAATCACAAAGTGTCTGTGTCATTTCTTAGTCAGTTAGCCAGTTTTTAGGCCGAGAAACTTTCTGTTTACTAGTTGACGCCATTTCATAGCTTGACTGTACTAATAATTGAGTAACACCTCTTCATAAAAAAAAATCTACATGAATGTTTTGGTTGAAATATAATGAATAAAACTGCAAGTTCTATTCATACCGCAACTGCCGTCTATGTAAGTAACATCCACTATTCATGGGGGGAAAAAAGGTTAGAAAAATAAGAAATAAAACTCCCAAGTTCTATTTATAACACTCCTGCCGTCAATGGCAGTAACACCTGCAATTCATGAAAGAAATAAGAATTTTTAAAAAAATACAAAAAAATAAATGAAACGTTTGTTTGAAATATAAGGAATAAAACCGCCAGATTTATTCATACAGCTCCTGCCATATATGGAGTATAAGCAAGAACACAATGTGCGAGCCCTGCTCGTCAAAGTACATCAAGGGGTTAAAATGTATTAAGGAATTCCGGAAACATTAAGTTTAACTGTATTCACACCAAAGTAATTTAAACCTAAACCTTTCTAGTACTTGGGCTATGAGTAGGGACAGGATTTTGCATATTTATTTACTTTTTCTTTTCCTTCATCATAAAATATAGGCAGTTGAAATATATATGTATTTCATGCTATTACGAGTTAAATGTTAATTTTATAGTGCCTATAGTTGCCTATTTTGTTGGTTTTTGCCTATTTTACGAATAAGCACCTTAATACGCCTATTTTGGCTTTGGATTTTCTCTTTTTTATACGGTTCGGATTTTCTGCTGAAAAAGAGAGTCCAGTTTCTTAAACATTTGGAGTTGTGGCATAATTGTTTGGAGTGAGTTTGAAAATACCCAGTTGGGTGTACTGAGGGTGGTTATTCCAAAATGGTTTTCCCTCTCTCTCTCTCTCTCTCCACGCAAATGCGGGTACATTTCCTATAAATATTACCTTCTTCATCCCTAAAACCATGAGCATAGTTAGTACCCGAACAGGTCGTAAGACATGGTGCCAAAGAAAATTAAATAAAACTACAATATACTTTGAAAATCACCTAAAGGAAGTAGTTACCTATAATTAATTCTGTAAACTAGAGAAACTTGCTGAAAATAAAAAGACCATGAAGGAATGACTCACGGGACTAATGCTCATATCAATATTAGGTCATACAGATACATTGATTGCTTTGTTCATGTACAATTAAGAAACTTAGGAGTTAATCCATAAAAAAAAATTATTCGTAATAATTGGTTATTAATTCATTTATTACTGACAGAGTTGACTTTGCACCAGTAAGTTTGACTGGTGTGCTTAGCTTTGATCTGAATGGTTAGGGCTCAGTTTGTTTCCCAGTTAGGCCCACATGGGCTGATTTAGTTTATTGTGTGTTTCTGATATCGTCTCCTGGTGAATGTGGAAAGCTGATGCAATCACTTAAAATTCATTCTTTTTTTCCTAAGTCCTTAAATTAGTGTAAGTTGTAGATAGCCTAAATGTCTATTAATATGTGTAACAAACACAGAAAAATATTTATGGTTTTTTTGTATCATGTTATAAGAATAAATGAAATTATTCTAACAATACTGTTTTTATTTCATCTTTTCCTGTCATTTGATCTATAATATCTTCAGCCATATGTCATGGCTTTGTCCTTTTTACCAAAATATAGAATGAATAAATAAAGCAACATTAACAAAAAACAACCTCACAGCATACAACATAGATAGTAGAACTATAGTAATTTTCTGTTTTATATTTAAATTTAATATTCATAAATAAAGAAAAAATAAATTATTATGTAATTGTTCATATTAATATGAATTGCAAATAGAATATAAGAACAAGTCTTTTACACAAACCAGAAAATCGTGGGCCTAAAAGTTTCAATGTAAAACTCAATACATACCAATAATTATCAGGGAACAACAGGCCCTTGTTCAATCAATTCGCTGCTCTCTTCTGAAGAAGAGAATTGCTTCCCCCAGAGAATGACTTTAATACTGTGTATTTCAAATGGGAACTTTTGGATCTATATTTTGGTGGTGTGCATGTCTTAATTTTATTTTCTCCTTTCATCGTTATTAAATCCAGCTATCTATTTTCCATTGTTTAAATGATTATATTTAGTTTATGAAACTAAACAACACAGTATAATCTAAACTGGCGTTTGGAAACACATTCGCACAAGGATTCTTGACTTAATTACTCTATGGCATTAGGAACTTGAAAGTTCATTGCCGCACTTACAAAAGTACACCATCTATCCCTATCTTCAGCTAGCTCTAACCAGACCCCCTCACTACACCCTATCCCTATATTGAGCTAGTTCTATCCAGTCTGCCTTATTACACCCTATCCCTATCTTGAGCTAGCTCTATCGAGTCAACCTCATTACAACCTATCCCTATCTTGAACAAGTTCTATCCAGTTCTCCTCATTACACCCTATCACTTTCAGATCCATTCTAATGTTATCTAGGTCTTCCCATTGGGTTTACCAATCAATACTATGAGCGTGGTTCTAGATACTCCCATTCACGCTGCATTTCCTTCCCACCATAATCTATGAGACTTGATTATCCTAACAATGTCTTGTGATTAGTACAGGGTATGTAATTCATCATTATGTAACCTCCTCCACTCCCCAGTAGCTTCACTCCTTTTTGGACCAAATATCTTCCTAAGCACCTTGTTTTAAAACACCCTAAATTGATTTTACTCATGGATGGTAAGAGACCATGTTTCACACCCACAGAGAACAACTGGTAAGTTTATTGTTTTGGATATTCTGAGTTTTACATTCCTTGAGAGCAGGCGAGATGTCAACAACTTACTGACCTACTAATATTCTTATTGCAACACAAGGATCAATACAAATATTAAATTATTTTAATATGAAACAGTCCGCTAATAATGTATAACCAGCCACATGTTGTGGTAGCATCCACAATTATTATATTCTATCATGATGGATTAAAAAGTCAAGCTATTATATTTGTTAGATACAGTTATAGCTGCATCTAAATATCATATACTCAAGATTGAAAAATGATACTGTGTTCGATTCCAATATCCAGGTTTCATTTTTAAATTTTGAGAATATATATGCTTTTTACTTGTTATTTTTATTCATGAAACAGTCCAAGTTTCATCTTGTAGCGGATGTTATCTTTGTCATAATTTTGTTCGGTTCTCATAATTTGTGGTTTGGGTGGAGATGTAGAATTCGCTTAGTGATATTATGATATTACACACAGTAATTATTAATCACCATTTTATTCTTGCACGTGCATCAAAGTGACTCACGTATAAACCCAGAAATGAAACTAAACTTCAGCGAACAATCCAGAGATATGAAAATAAAGAAACTTACCTGACTTTAAAAGATGAGTTTATTATTAATATAAAGCATTTGAATATTATTTATTTTAAAAGGTTTAACCCAAAATATACATGGTATAAAAGAAACCTAAATAATTTCAAGTAGCCTATCAATGTTTCTGTGTTGCTTTATAACTACAGTTTATCATATTTTCATCACATTGAGATAATGTACTTTCTAGTTTAAATTTCAACATAATTTTTTTATACCATAAGTTATAGAGTTGAAAACCTACCTTTTATAAACACTTATTGCTCTCATTAAACAATATTATAGCACTGGATCATGTTCCAAGTCAGCAACTTACCCATCTCAAACTTTTGTTTAACCATGAGGTGGCCCATTAGTAAATATCTCAACTAATAAAAGACAAGTTGTGTCCTACACCAACTCCAAATAACACGTCTCAAAGCATCCAATAATCACAATCACAATCACAGTAACAATAATCACAATCACAATCACAATCACAGTAACTATCATTATTAACTTTCAGGCACTGAAGATAGCAATGGTAGATAATGGTAATAAAGTTAGGGGTTAAGGAATGTTCCAATCAAAGTTCTTGTTATGTATAACATTTATTGTAAATATGCTGATTGAATAACTTTTGTGACAGTTCACAATGTTTCATCTCATGTCCAATTTTCAAAGAAAGTACACTTTTTGAGAGCTAAGAAAAGTTACCAGCTCCACTCTCAATCATGCATACATCATGCCATGTGATCTGCAGCTGTCACTTGTAATAAATATTATCAATAACTTTAAAATAACACTAATAATATAAGTAATATGTTAGAAATGTTGACCACATAAAATATGTGTATAGGTAGTATTTTACAAAAAGATCTTCTTATGAAAATTGGATTTTATATGGAATGGAATGTGTTCTGCTGTTCCTATTTTTGACAAATAGTATCAATTTTTGCATTTGAGAGCTATATATAATAAATTTTTGTCAATGTGGTTCATTAAAGGTTATTGAAGGTATTAAAATTTCATCACATTTTTATCTGATGTTCCTTGAGTGAAAATTTGCAACAGACCATGCAGAACTGTAAAAACCAAACCATCTTTATGCACTCATATTTCAATAGAGATCCATCCATACACACCTGATTGAGTGGCTTAATGATGCTATGTATATTTTACCATTTTAATGTAATCCACTTTCTTTTTTTTTTTTTTT
>CABFWB010000964.1:151063-203029 GCA_902151455.1 Timema bartmani
TTTTTTTTTTTTTTTCAGAATATTTGGTTATTTATTATGAACACCTTATCTTAAACAATATACTTAATGGAAATATATCCACTTTGTAAGAAAAGTATCCACCATGGAAAGAATGAATCTCAGCCCAGCCTGTAATAAGACATTCACATGTAATCTTAAGGTGCGCGCACACACACACACACACACCAGATCTGTGTACATCCCTCCTGTACCACTATACCACACTGCATGCAGGGGTGCAACCCTAGTTGTCTATAAACTCCTGTCAAGAGTAGTTGACACAGTTATGTTGGACAAGGGAAGTGTTATCATATCTTTACTATGTGAAGAAGCTAACAAAAGACTAGATAAATAAAAGTTAAATTAGTGATTAAGGATTATAGCTCCAAAGCTTAAAAAAAATCTAAACTAATGACTAACCAAATATGACACTGAATGAACCAGCTCGAATATCTCCAATCTGCTGTCAGAACGCTATAATCACTCACAACGGAGCAAGGCGCCCTGCAGCTCTGCACACATTGACATGTTCTATTCTCTCCACTGCACCACATACTGGTGTGAGTGGTGCCATTTAAATACACGTAAAAAAGAAATGTTCAGTAGTACACAGAGGAGTGCTGCGCTGCAATGGGAGTCCTTCTTAACACCGATGATGGTTTCAATAAAGCACATGAAATAATCGTTTGGCACAAATTACTAGCTGTTCACAAGTATCCATTTAAATAGAGCTGGAAAACGACACCTTTACACAAGAATTAACCCAAGACCCTTGGCTTAGTGGGCATGTATGTGCTCTACCACTGAGTTATCCAGGTTCATCCCTTGTCCATGACAATGCTGAAAACATCACTAGGACTTTGACTCGTACAAGCTGCTTCATAATCATATGGTGCGTTTCTGATAGTGACATATTTCATCAACTCTGTCCTAAGCTACTATCGATTAATTAACTAAAGCACAGGATGAACCTCGATAGCTCAATGGTAGAATATAGGAACATTAAGCACAAGGTCGATTCCTGTGTCTAAGTTTAATTTTTCTATCATATTTAAATAATGTTAATGTATTGGTCCTTCATTTGCAGACTTAAGGTTTGTTTATTTATTTTTAATTAACAGGCTATTGCGGATATATTTTAAAAAAACAACCTACATTTTTATTATTTTATTTCCAGAAATTGATGTTGGTGGGGACTGCAGACTTAATAAGTGGGTTGAAAAGAATCTGTCAATAGAAAGGAAACCTGGATTGATTGATGATAATTCTACATGGCCTGATGAAAGAAGTTGTCCAGAGTTAATTGATCCATTTGCAGCTGTTCCACAAAAAGGGGGATATCTATGCGGCAGATGTGGCAAGACATACAAATCAAGAAATGCACTGCGCAATCATCAGCGGTGTGAGTGTGGGATGGAGGCTAAGTTTCAATGTGACTTATGTTCGTATAAGACACACCAAAAAGGAAATTTTCGTCGTCATCTTTTACTAATGCCACAAAATTGAATTAAACTCATTTTTATTACTATCTTCATCACATCAAAAATATTCTTGAATGGGTATGCTTATATTTATTCAGAGAGGTCATATTTAAGTTTTGTATCATTGTATTTAACTTTTATCCATAAGTTGTATTATAAAATAAATGTACCTTAGGAATTATTTGTATTAAAAGATAAACACTTTTTTAAATGGTTTTATTTTCTATATATAAATTTGAACTCTACTATTGCATGGTTATTATGTTTTGAAATTATCTTTAAGAACAATTTATTTTATATTTTTCATTGTTTCTTGGGTCAACACAGAATCATCTGGATTAATTCAAGGATTGTCGGGAGTGTGTTTGCTTATCTGAGCTCTAGTGCCCTATACATGAAAAAGCTCAAAGAGTTTAAAAAGGTTTGGCATGGTTAAGTACATAAAGTGTAAAGCCCATTGGATTTCTTTGGTTTTCTTCATGGTGGCAGAGTCTGGGAAACAGTGACTCGCACTGGAAGATAAACTCCAGTACAGTGTTGTGTGTCAGGATGGGAAGTGATCATGGAGCATTATGTTGTTCATACAAATACATGAATCTTTGGAAACAATGATTCAGTCACCTTGTCAAGTTCCTAGCTGGCCAACTTAAGCTGATCCCTGGTGATTGTACCCGACAATCCTTACCCTAAGAACTGGGGCTCCCTTGTAGTGCTGGTCGCTGAATTTAAGGGTGACCAAATCATACCACCCCTAGACTCTGGAGCCTTTATAAGTGGAGGTTTGTTCCACACTGTAAGAATCACAATTTCTACAAATTATGGCATTGGGTGTATTGTCCATTGATAAGCCTTTGGCTTCAACCAGGGTTGAACTGGATTGACTATCCCAATGAGTAGAGATGTTAAGAGGTGAGTATAAATGTATCCCTTTAGAGCAAACTATATTCTAAAGACCAATATTGATTTACCTACAACTAAATATTTGCCTTTGTATCTGTTTACTGTAGTATAATGTTTATATTTTACCCAATATTTTCTAGTCAACCTAAATGACTTTATTTCATCAGTTAATTTATTTTATTATATCAAACATAAGACTTATGATAATCACCATCCTGGTAAAAAATTTGCTAAACGTTTTTGGGTTAAACCTGTGATGATCAGTGAGTGAAATATGTAAGCTATGCATGAGAAGTTGTCTTCAAGCTAAACAAATTTATAGGCAGTAAAAAAATTCCATATTTAATGAATAAGTTAAAATTGGTCAAAAAAGATACATTTATTTAAAACAAAGATATACATTAAGTGATCAAATGGTAAATTGTTCAATGACATCTCGTGAGCATTTACTTCCACGAATAAGTTATTCTTCCATGATTTGGTTGAACATTTTCAGTGAACATTGTGAAATAAATAAAACATTGTTCAATATATTTTAATTAGGTTAGAGTTTATTTACAAATAAATTAAATTCCACTTGTAGTATTTTTTGTTTTAATAAAATAATAGCACTTAGGATCAAGTTTTTTAAATTACAAATATTACTTTGGTGTTACTGTCTTTTACTTGCAATTATTTGATGGGCTATAAAATAAATACTTATAAAAAGTTTATTTTTGTGTTTCAGTGATCAGTTTTACTAGCCCTGCATAACTCTCTGATAACTTTATTAAAATGACAATTCAACAATTAGAATATTTTGACAATGTTTGTTTGACTTTGTGTGTGCATGTACTAGAGGATATTAGTAATATTTATATTTAGCTATTATTCCAAATTTAGTTTTATGCCTCTGTTATTTTTAAATATTATATTTGTTATGTTTCTTTGCCTGACAATTACATTGGTTATTTTGTTTTGCTAAATGTGTTTTTAAAGTATATTTCTTAATTATTTGGACATTTTAGTCTTTGTGATTTGATTGTTATAGTCATATGAAATTAAAATGCCCAGAAAATCTACAAGAGTCTTCAAAAAATAATCAATATAAGATAAACCAGTGATACCCCTCTAGTTTGGTAGCAGACAATGTGCCAGCCCAACCAACAATTGAAAATAATCCTACTGACAAAACTCCACCAAGTTTGTCTAAAAGCATTAAAATGAGTACCTAGAACCACATTGAACATTTAAAATGTGAAAGTGATTTTGTTTACATTAAAATAAATATTGATTTATTATTCTATATTATAGATAGTTTTTTTCTGCAAACAATGTCATAATTCATCTGACATGAAAATTGATGGATGCAACAATATTGGGCCATTGTAAATATATAAAAATGACTGCCGTACAGGTGTTTGAACCCTTTTCGTCTGGATCTAAAGCCTAGTCGTCCGAATTTACAGCTGATTGAGCTATTCTGGATCTCCTCCATGTCAAAAAGTAATTAAAACATGTGGTTGGCTGTACTTTTTAAAAATATTTACACACACTCCATCAGAATGTCATCTGAAATACGTGCTTGTTTAAATAGTGGACTTGCTTGTCAAATGTTTGCTTGTATTCAAAATTGTTATGCTTCTCAAGAATTTAGAATCCACGAGAAAGCTGGAATAAGAAACTAATGAGGATAACTCCTTTTACGGGGCTGGGCAACATTTAAGCAACCGTACATTAAATTAGAGTCACTAAAATAACAAAAACTAAACAAAGATACTTAAAATAAATGCTATGGTAATAAAACTTTATTGCTAGTTTACCAAAAAAATTTTTTTTAAATAAAGGTAAGTTATATTTTTCTCAGAAGTTAATAGAGATAGAAAAGTGAAATTTTTACCGCGTATTATATTGATACAAATACACACTTTAACCAGAGTATTTGGAATTAAAACAACTGGTTTATAAAAAAAATGCAATGTTATATATAAAAATAAAGTTAAAAATGTAATCCCTACATTTAAAAAAATATTGTATATAAAAATATATCAATCTTTTTCAAAATCTTATGTTAAAAGTATTCAAAAAAGATTAAAGGCTATCTGATAAAAAATTTATGTAGCCTACATATCTCTAACTCTGGTACATACCGAGACGGTACCTAAATACACCGAATTTAACATTGGCAAGGTATTCCCTTGAATTCCCCTAGAATAAATAAGGATAAGTTGGTGTAAAAAAACATGGCTAGTATTGAATGATTAAAGACAATATCAAACTTAACTGCCTACATTGCATAATTAGCCTCAACAAGCATATTAACAAGTTTAACTAAATAGTAATTGTTTAAACTTTTGATTCTACTAGATTGCAGGGTTAGGGAGATAAATAGGACTAAACTTGTAATCCTATGAACCTTCTTTAGTAAAATTATAAAAAACATACAAATTAAATTTTAAATAAAGGTATAATTTAACAATAACATTATTTTCACAGCATATGATATTTACAATAAAAAATGTGTATTTCCTTTACATTAGAATCAGTTGGCACATTCCTTCAATAGCTATAGCCACAGTCTTCATTTTAAAAAGCTGTCTTCTTCTGTGTAGGCCTTAAAAACATGTTAATGCTGCAATATTAAACCAAAATTAGAATATGCAGATCTACTGTTTAAAAATGCAATGTTATATATAAAAATAAAGTTAAAAATGTAATCCCTACATTTAAAAAAATATTGTATATAAAAATATATCATTCTTTTTCAAAATCTTGTGTTAAAAGTATTCAAAAAATATTAAAGGCTATCTGATAAAATTTTTATGTAGCCTACATATCTCTAACTCTGGTACATACCGAGACGGTACCTAAATACACCCAATTTAACATTGGCAAGGTATTCCCTTGAACTCCCCTTGAATAAATAAGGATAAGTTGGTGTGAAAAAAAACATGTCTAGTATTGAATGATTAAATACAATATCAAACTTAACTGCCTACATTGCATAATTAGCCTCAACAAGCATATTAAAAAGTTTAACTAAATAGTAATTGTTTAAACTTTTGATTCTACTAGATTGGAAGCTTATAACAGGGTTAGGGGGGGTAAATAGGACTAAGCTTGTAATCCTATGAGCCTTCTTTAGTAAAATTATAAAAAAAATACAAATTAAATTTTAAATAAAGGTATAATTTAACAATAAAATTATTTTCACAGCATATGATATTTACAATAAAAAATGTGTATTTCTTGTATGTTAGAACCAGTTAGCACATTCCTTCAATAGCGGTAGTCTATTTAATATACTATAGCCACAGTCTTATTTTTAAAAAGCTGTCCTCTTCTGTGTAGGCCCTACAAACATGTTAATGCTGCAATATTAAACCAAAATTAGAATATGCAGGCCTACTGCTTAGATACTATAAAAAATAAATATTATTTGGATCAGGAAAACATTTTTGTACAAAGTAGGGAAATTCATTTGGAAGTAATAACCTACAATATGCATTCCACAATCTACTTTTACTCTTGGTTTGTAAATTTTTAAGCTCACATTACACTTAAGAAGCCTAAAAATGTTGCAGCACACTGTTTTATTATTAGTACTCGCAGCAGAAAATGGATTAAATCTCCAGTCCAATGGCTGTACAGTAAATGATAATTAATAAGGTATGGACTAATTTTTTCCTGAAGTAACTTCAATTGTTCCAAGATTAAAAGTTGAAGTTCTTATTCTGTGCCCGCTTCTTTAACATTTGGAAACATATAATTCAAACCATTAGTAATTTGAATAAGATGGAGGCATTTTACTGACCCGGCCACAGGCTGGAAACAGTTGTTGTTGCTGCTGCTGATGATGATGATGAGTAGTAATTTGGGTAAACCATAACTCTAACTTTGTGCGAAATATTTTGATTTGGTCAGATGTATTTAAAATATTAGTAAGTATAAATAAGTAAAAAAAATATGCAGATCTACTGTTTAGATACTATAAAAAATAAATATTATTTGGATCAGGAAAACATTTTTGTACAAAATAGGGAAATTCAATTAGAAGTAATATAACCAAAAATATGCATTCTACAATCTACTTTTACTCTTGGTTGGTAAATTTTTAAGCTCACATTACACTTAACAAGCCTAAAAATGTAGCAGCATACTGTTTTATTATTAGTACGCGCAGCAGAAAATGGATTAAACCTCCAGTCCAATGGCTGTACAGCTATTCATAATTAATAAAGTATGGACTCATTTTTTCCTGAAGTAACTTCAATTGTTCCAAGATTAAAGATTGAACTTCAATTGTTTCAAGATTAAAAGTTGATATTCTGTGCCCACTTCTTTAACATTTGGAAACATATAATTCAAACCATTAGTAATTTGAGTAAGATGGAGGCATTTTACTGACCCGGCCACAGGCTGGAAACAGTTGTTGTTGATGATGATGATGATGATGATGATGATGAGTAATTTGGGTAGACCATAACTCTAACTTTGTGCGAAATATTTTGATTTGGTCAGATGTATTTAAAATATTAGTAAGTATAAATAAGTAAAAAAAGTGGATGGCGTGTTCTGGGCTGTGGCCGCATGGCACACCTAATTTGCCACTGCTGTACAACAATGTGCCATGACACATCATTTCAAATTGCTGGTTTAGAGAAGCACACCTGCATTATCATGGAGAGAAGAAATGAACATCACAGTAAAAATCATAAGCATCAGGCCAGGATTTGAACTCTGACCTCTGTACTGTGACCAATGTAATTAGACCATGAGGTCTAAGTGTGCTCTGTTACCAAAAAGAGGATTTCTTCACACAACCTTTAAATAAATGAACCCTGACCATCATGTGAGAATGGATCTTGTTTGATGCTAACTTTGGTCAGATCCTCATGTTAATTTTAATTTGTTATGGTCCTGATATGTTATATTAAACAAAATACTCATTAATTCATTAACATAAATAACAAAAATTTTAGTTTTGAACCATGTTAAAAAACAACAACTAAAAGCTATAGATCATAGTTTATTGATGCTTAGCCAAACTGGAAGATACCAAGTAATATAAACAAAACATTATTGCTCATAATGCCAAGTTTTGACTTAAAAACTTGAACAAAATACTTAGTTTATTTGAAAGGAAGTAATTTATTTTATAATTATACAATGAAAGGTTTAACTTTAAGATAGTTAACCTAGTAAGAATTATAGTTAGGTAGTGATAAGAAAAATTAGGAAATTCTAATGGTTTTTAATTTAGTGTTTTAAAAGAAAAATCAGACCAAGCTCACATAAAAATATTGACAACATAAAAAACGGTTGATATAGCATATACATTAAACATAGAAGCATAGGTGTTAATATACTTTTTTTAAATATAATTTACTTCAATGTACACTCAAAAAATGCCAAACTAAGGTCTTTGGGGGCCTTGGGCATTTACGAATCTAGAGCCTATTTAGTTATCTCCTGTAAGAGACCCAAGCCTTTATAAAATACGTCAATTAATATGTAAATAAAAATACACATTGAAATATAATATTTAACAGTTTATTTTTTAACTTTTAACTTTTTTAACTTTCAATTTTAAATTTATTTTAATGTAACATCTTGACAAATCACAGAATTTAAATCAATCCTACAGTTACAATCAAACAAATATGTACAAAAGTAAACATAGGTTACAATTATAAATGTTAGTTTGAAATGGATTTTCCCTTGCTTTGCACCTCCGTATTGCCCAGCACGCTTACTAGCCAGTCCGCACAAATAAACTTTTCTTCTTCCGCCATTAAAGACATTCATAACAACGGTTCACTTAGAAGACCTAGAGAAGTGGACGTGATCACTCATTCTGAAATCAATATGGCATGTCATGCTTGCGATAACATTTCTACGTTGTGAACCCTGGTCAACTCTTGCAGCTCCCTTAACTTATAATGCCAGGGTTAAGAACCCATGGCTAAGTACAACGTTTTAAGTTCAGTTAGGAAATAAGTTTTACACTAATACTAAACCATGCAGAACGAACAAGTCTGACAGAAAAGTTGGATTGAGTATAATTTAATATGTTAAAGAACTTCATCAGATACAATTATAAGAAACACAAAACAACCCTGTTAAAATGATTATTGTTTAATACTTTACAGCTCTGCTCACTTTGGTACACAGTTTGACTGTCGAACCATGATACCTTGAGCCTGTCCTTTCTTACCAGACAGACCAGAGGTTCTTAATACCACTCTGCGGTGTCTGACAGAACGGGCCAAAGGTCTGTAATACTCTGCTATGCCTCGATAATAATTGTCTAACTCGCGCTTCACTTGCGTGCCTAGAGGGTTCATTATTAAGTAAGCTCAGTTACATGAAAAAACCCATTAAATATGGGCTAAGGGCACAGTATTAAGATTTGAAAATGATTGCATACCATCGTCAAAAGACA
Organism: Timema bartmani; assembly: GCA_902151455.1. Lineage (NCBI taxonomy): Eukaryota > Metazoa > Arthropoda > Insecta > Phasmatodea > Timematidae > Timema > Timema bartmani. Next base: position 159,869 of record CABFWB010000964.1, read on the forward strand.
ACTGTATTGTAATATCATGTTATAATGACCAAGATAGACTGTTTAGTAATTAATTGTAATTTAGATTTAGTTTGGTCTAGCTTTGAAAAAGAGTATTCTGCTTCACAGTTGATAATAGGCATTACCGAAATAAATACAATTTAAGAGCAGTAAATACATTTGGAAAAACATCAATCATGCAATCAAATACAAATTAAAACTGTGATTGATTTTTTTTAAAGAATGTAAACAATTAATGTTTGTTACTGTATATAACTTATCATTATCATATAAAATGTTCCTTCAAAATTTGGCCATCCTTTGAGAACAGTTTCATTTTGGGCATTGACATCTCTTGCATATTTTTACTTTCTCTCGAACCCTCGAAGAGAGAAATATTGTGATTGTTAAAAAAATATAATTTGAGATTTTGATGGATATCAATCAACATTTTGTGACTGTGAAACCGAGAATGTGGTTTTTGTAATGACCTCTACCTGCGTGTCTGATCTCGGCCTAGAGCCTAAACTGTTTAACAAGTAAGGCTGAAACTTGGTAGCTAGGATTTAAATATACGGTTTCACAGAGATATATTTAGAATTAGATGTCCATCCCTAAAATTAAGGGTAGTTTTCTTAAGGATGATAAGAGAAAATTCGATTTTCTTGAAATCGGCTCTAACAATGTTGATTAAAATTCGTATCCAGGCACTGTTTAACATTACAAACAAAATGGCATACCTTATTTTTCCAGGAAAATCACTTAGTATTTAGGGTAATTTACAAAAGTGTCTCTCTCAAATCTTGATCTTAGCTACACAATCCTTCAAAATACAAAATAACTTATCATTGCAAAACTGTACGACTATTAAAAATAAAAAAACTTTTATATAAAATATATGTTTATGAAACCCATAGTTTCTGAGCTATAAGCAAATACAATTTTAAATGGATGTCTGGGAAATTTGAGAGTTAATTTTTGTGTTCTTTGAATATTTTATTTACTCAAAATATTTAAAAGTAAAAAGCATTTAGAATCTAAAAGGTCAACTATTATTATTTAATTGATTTTCCAAATTAATTTGTTTGCAGATGTAATTACATCTGAGAGCTACTCAAGCAATGGAGACCACTGGGAAATGGACAAGTCACCTCAGAAGATTACTCATACTTCATTTATTGAAGAAAGCAGTTTTTTTGGTTCCAATAAATCCTTTGGTGAAATTCCTGGTTTTCTGTGTATTAAATGTGGCAAAGTTTATAAATGGGAGTATTCACTGATAAGCCACATGCGCCATGAATGTGGGAAAGAACCACGTTTCAGATGTACTTTATGTCAATACAAGTCACACAGGCAGAGTGACCTCAAAAGACATACACACAATGCACACAAAAAGTCTGATATTGAGATTCTTTACAGGAGACAAATTTCCTAGTTATTAGAAGGTGTATACAATATTACAATTAGAGAAAAGGTATAAAATGCAGACAAAATAGGTTTTCGACAAATTTATAGAATCAATGCTATATAGCATCGGTGTGTGCAGTGTGGGTGTCGTGGGACACCCAATACCCACACAAATAAAAAAGAGGGGAAAGTTGTAGTATCAAAAGAACAAGTTACCTAATTTTTACTAGGAACCATGTCAATGGATATTCCAAAGGTACTACTCGACGTAGTAAACATTGCATATGGAAAGAATGTCAACTTATTGAAGAATGAAGGGGGAGACCGATGATACATATCATCAGTCGTTATCTTGACATTTTGGCTCTGGTCAGCTTATGCTTACACGTAAGTTCGATAGCTTAGGACTTTCAGTAATTTTGTGTAGAATGTTTTTACTTTATTTTTACCTCTTTTGACAAACATTATGGATACCTAATCAACTTTAAATACAAGGTACGCAAAGTGTTTTTAAAATAGCTTCAAATGAGCGTGCTAAACCAACTATTCACAGTGAAGGACTAATGTCCTATTTGCCATTTGGTACTGACTCTACTAGAACACTCCTCTTACAACTTCGCCTTTCATACATCTCACTAAATCTCCGATGACACCCCCCGAAGGGATTTCCAGCTACACCGCCTGAAGGCTCTGTGGCCCTTCGCAGTGCAACCACTGTTCCATCGGGAACTAAACCTTTTCGCCGGACATGGACCGAAGTCCATGAGTGCCATTCCGGGTGCACGAGCACCCGAAAAACAGGTACAAGCCCTTCCATGCTGGTCCGCCTTGGGTTACTTGAGAGAAACCCCTTCCATTGGGACTGGATGGAGGGAAGAGTTGGCTCCTCCTAGTGATTTCCCAATCACGAGGAATTCAGGAGCTCTGCCTCCGGACAGCTCTCTCCTCACCATCTTATACTTGAATAACGCCAACCTTCGTCCCCCCTAACACACCATCTTTACTTCCTTACCATCTCCTGAGAGCAGCCGTTCGGAGTTGCCCAGCGGGGACCTCGTGGAGGTGCCCTGACCAGCTATCCCTGCCTCGCGGGTACACACTACCAACCGCTTAGTGCATGTACAGGAGCCTCGCCCCTCACATACATATGACCTTATCAGGGTCTTAGCTATGTCAGACTCCAGTGTTCGCACACATTGCCCAGGGGCCGCCCCGTGAAGGCGCCCCGACAGGATTTTTTAGAGATCTGCCAGTACCGGAAGCTGGAAAAGCCAGTCTAGTGCTCGTTTATATGAAACGTACGCAGGCCCAGATCGTGTCTCGGCCACCATACGTTGGGCCGGTACCTTACGACTGAGCACTATGACCCCCACTCTAGATTGCAGCGCTTGGTCACGAGATGCAATGTTTTCTGTGTCGAGTAGTAATAGTGGTTAATATAGGCTTAATATCCTTTTATAGGCCGGCCGATGTAGGGCATTGTAATTCATAATGTTTATTTTTCAAAGAACAATCTTGTAAAATGCAACATTGATTCTTTGTTGTTTTTAAATTATTGTAATTGTTAAAAGAAAAAAAGAACATATTCTCAGGTGGTGGGGGAGTGAGGGGTTGATCCTGCCCATCATCTTCCAACTGGTACCCCATCATAATCACCCTGTGCATGCTTGTGCTATATAGTGTGATTTGATTAATCTTTTATTTAAATAAAATTGTAAGATGATTGAATAAAATAAAACCACATTAAACATCTTACAGATTTGTGTTGTTTGGCTAGATATTGAATTAAAATGTACTTAACAATACAAACATACTTCAGTATTAATTAACTGACATGGTAAATAAAAATTCTAATGTCTGAAATTTAATATGTTTGAGAGAAAATAAAAAAAAATATTGTGGGATTGGAACTTGAACGTGTGTACTCTAATGACCCACAGATGTGCTCTGGTATGACAAAACAACGGGAAAATGTACTATTGATATACAGTAACTATGTTTGTAAAATCACCAATAAACATTTCAAATAATTATTTTTGTATGTGCCAAAATGAATAATGTATTGAAATTAATAAAACATTTGTGGTAAACTTTAATAAAAATCTCCATTATTTTTCAAAAATACATTTTATTGCAAGAAGACTTTTTACTGTAATTTGTTACCTGAATTACTTTCATTGTAAACACAATCTTCTTCTATTTTATTTTTCTCATAAACAACTGTTGGTCAACTGCAGTTATTTAAGTTATTCAATCATCATAGTAAATGAAAAGAAATATTCTATGTTAGGAAGATGGTAGAGTTCTGGGGCAGATCATATGTATGATCCCTTCAAAATTTAGAAATATTAAAATAAAATAAAAATACCCACTTTGGTGGCAGTATGGTCTAACGCACTACTCTCACGGTAAACTAGACTTCCAAATCCAGGTAGATCGAGGTTTGAATATCGGTTGGGTGTACTGAGAGTGGTTTTCCCCAAATGGGTTTTCACTTCCCTTCCACTCAAATGTGGGTACATTTCCTATAAATATAGCCTTACTCATCCCTAAAACCATTGGCATCATTAGTACATAAGCGTATAGCCTGAACGGGTGAAAAAAAATCATGTTTCACAAATATAGTTTGTGTCACATAGTTGTTTTGATGGCAACTACAGCAGAAACCAATGTTTTCTGTGGCAACATTCTCATCTGTTCTGCTCACATTTGTTTGATGTAATTTGTTTTGGAACATATTTATATGGCCAACAACCAGTTGTGTTAGATCAATATCATACTCTAGATGTTGTGAGAGGCGAGATAGGTATTGTAAGGCCGTCTAAGGGTAAGTATCTTCTGTGTCTGAGTTGGTACACATGTGCACTCCATCACTAGAACAGGGGAAATGAGGAAGATGAGTATCCTCTTACTGTCACCTCTCATTTCCAATAACTCTTTTCTTTACCATGTTAAGGTGGCATGTGGCCATTTTTACTGATAGTTTTGTTTCTAATTGATGTACCCAATTTTTAGTTCTTTAATTGAAGCCAGACAATGCAAATATGCAGTACTTTCTTGAGTGAACTAACCACATTAAAATACTGTTGTTTCAATATTTATATTTTTAAACATCAAGAAGGGTGATGGAGAAATGTGGCTTACCTTCCCTGTCAGAAACATTATCATACACTGCAAACATAAACTAGCATAAGATTTGATATAGTTTACAAATTTTTGACACAATTACTAAACATTACTAACATTCATGTTCCAAAATGTTACAAAAAGCCTCTCCTCTTCCTCTCTTTCTATACCTCCTTTGGCCAAGGCGTGCATCAGAATGTGACACACTTGCATCAGTGACCATGTTGTTCAAGTTGTCTGGCCTGAGATGGACTGGATTACCTTGTTGGAAAGGTCCAGGTTTGAATCTCTGTCTGGTGCACTGAGGGTGATCATTCACTCGAGATTTTCATATCTCGTCTTTAGGATAATACAAGTGAGCTCCCTCTAATAACCCTCCTCACGATACCTCATTGAGGTAATTAAATAAAACTTGTAATAGGATGTAAGAATTAAAAAAGTTACAAGCCATTGCTTAAGGTTAATACAAAGATAGAGTTGTGGTACTTTCTTTAGATGCAAGAGTAAGCTCAATTTTAATGAGAAACTGTGAATCTTCGGGATCTGTAGATTAACTCTAGTATCACAATTCTTTATTGATAGTTGTATCATTAGACATTCAAGATTTAAGTCCTTGGGGATTTTTAAAGGAACATTTGTCATTGCACTATTAAATAAACTTAGCGTATTTAAATTTGAAGAATAGAGGACACTAAGACACATGACAGATGCATCAAAGGTGCTTACAAGAATAATGTAAAAAAGATTGGACCATAAGTTAGAAGCAATACTTGGAGAAGATCAATATGGTTTCAGAAAGAACAAAGGAACCAGAGAAACCATCAGTCAACACATTTTGTTTTTCTGATGACATTGCTGTTTGTGCTGAAAGTTAAGAGTATCTTCAAGAACTATTGAAAATAATTGATGAATAACTGAAAATTGGATATAATATGAGTTCAACAAAAAGAAAACTAAAATCATTATGTGCAATAAAGGAGAAATTAGGCAATCAATCAGAACTAGAAGAAGTAAGGTTACATCAAATAATAGATTGGTGCTACCTAGGAAGTAAAGTTACCAATACTAACAGAAGCAAGAAATATATTATAAGTAGAATAGTGCAGGGGAAGAAAGATTTTCATAACAAGACGATATTACTAACCTTGCTTAGCATAAATTTGGAAATCAAGAAAAGGTTCTTAAAGGCATGTGTTTGGAGTGTTGTGCTTCATGGATGCGACGACGATGCCAAACCATAAAAATTGTAAACCAACACTTGCCATCTTCAATAAGGAAAGCTTCTAAGACATACCAAGTGTCGGTGAGTATTAACGCAAAGTGAACTAACCAAGTGTTAGTCACTATTAGTACCAACCTAATTTCCCACCAAACCAAGGGAAGCCCTATTAACCCTCGAGTGGGCGTGCTGGTATAATTAATATGAGCATGTGCGCGGGTAATTTACTCCCCATTCAGTTTTTTTCACTATTGATACTTTTATGAATTATATAATTTGTTTTGTGTGTTTTGTTTTAGTTAGAGTCAATTAAAAAAGTCCCACTAAATATAATCTAACTAATTGATGAATAGTATTTATTATTATCTTAGGAAATAGAAATGTCATAATTTGTTACATGTATAGAGATATAATTTCCTAATATTACAAAAAATAAATTAATTTTTAGGATTTTATTTTGCTAATTGATACTTAGACAGATATAACGGTAATACACATACATTAATTTAAACCTAATTTATAGAGAATAATGGTATTTTTTTAAGCAAAAATGCCTTTTTTTATGCCTCAACAATGAGTTTGTTACAAATAACTTAAATTTACAGGTGATTAGTTAAATAAATTTAATTCAAATTACACCAGTAAACAGTCAAGGTCACACTGCCTCGGGCCTTATATTATGTGCTTGACAGTGCTACCAAAGTTAGAAATATGAGATTGTGGTACTTTATACATAAGCACACCTGCTTGAGGGTTAACACACCTTATAATTACAATACATGGTTTAGATATTTTGCACCGTTACAAAAAAAAACCTATCCATTAGCACACAAATTATATGGGCAGCGTAAAGAGTCAAGAAAAGGACATGAAAGGCTAGTGTTAAAGGCAAAGCAATTAAGACACTTTTAATGGTGCTCCCATGTGACAAGTTTTACATCACAGCAGCTCTAACTGCAGTTAGAAATTCCCTCATACAATCTCCAATCACTCTAACAATATTGTGATTCAACCCTTAGAATACCTCAACCTGGCATCACCATCAAATATCCTGACCCCCATTTTAACTCTCGAACAATGCCAGGTAATCTTTAGTGATGCAACTAGATGGGTCTGTGGCAAACTGACTCCAGGAGATTTCACATTCAACACAGTCTTTCTATATCACTAATGAATCTTCCATTAAACTATCTCTGACATTGACTCTCAGACAGAGCCGTAGCTAGAGTAATTGGCGCCCGGGGCAAACAGTAACATTGGCGCCCCCTCTCCCCACCCAACCATTTCCACCCAGTCATAACTGAGCAGTTAATGGTGTCATATCGTATTCTATACCTGTTTCAGATGTGATACAATAGCTCTATAGCAAACATCTTGCTATTACTAATGTGTCTTGAATTATTGTCTCGTTTATAATTTGCTAATTCTATTAAATAGTAACAAAAAAAATTTTTTTCAGTAAATATTTATTATAATTTAATATTATTTTTACTAAAAATTAACTTATATAGATAACCTTATTCAATAGTCTGTGCTGATTATATGAGCTTAAATACATGTTGTCGTAAATAAATTTTTTTTAAACAGTTTGAATTGAATGAAGAATATTTTTTGTTTATTATTAACTGCTAGCTCAATTACTTATGAAAAATGTAGAAGTAACATTATTTTAAAATATTAACAGAATTATTTTATACTTACAGTTTCACCTTTCTAGCTTTAACAGCAGCAAAATTATTGATTATTTCATCGTAATTAATATTTTTAGCAATATCTTTTTCTATTGATAGAATTGCCAGGTGTGTTAACCTGTCTTGACCCATTGATGACCTTAAGTAATTTTTTATTATTTTCAGCTTACTAAAACCTCGTTCACCAGATGCATTAGTAACTGGCAATGTTAAAAATAATCTGAAAGCAATTACTAAGTTTGGATAAGATGTGGCTATAGACATTTTGTGGATTAAATTTAATAGGTCAAGAGACGTTGCTTTTGAAATATCCTGACTTTTTTCAAATAAAGAACTGGCCTGAAACTTAAAACTAGCTATTTCCCCCTCTATTTCAGAAGCATCCAGATCCTTATCATATTTATTTGCTAAGCGTTTTGCACTTGCTTTTAAATCTTCTACAGTCATAGAATGCAAAGACTTGCCCGTTAAAAAATTAAAGTCATCCAACACTTCAATAAAACATTTAAAACGCCATTCCATTTGTTCTAAGACTTTGTCCAAAATAACATGAAAGTCCATACTGAACCTTTGCTTTCCTGTCAAAACAGTGTCCTTACTTTCTTCCAAAGTCAGTCTTTTCCTCTTCTTTGCTCTTTTCTCCTCGAAGAAGCAGTCAATTTCAAGAGATGTTGCAGCACAGATGTTCGATGCTTCATCCAGTATAACATCAATCCCTGTGTCTCGGATGTCTTGTAAAGCATCTTTCAATCCAGTCAAGTGACTAACTGCACGGTCCACGGTCATATCTTTGTGCTGTAGCTGTTCATTCACGCGGGAGATGTGATTTAGTATTTTGTCCCACATAACAGAGTAACAAACAAACTTAAAATTAATTTGTTTAAGAAGACTTTTAACCACTGATAAACAGTCATGGAATTGAGGGTTGTTAGAAATTTCCTCTAAGGCCTCGATGACTTTATCAAGCTGTGAATAAAGTGCATGAACAGCAGAATATTTGGATGCCCATCTTGTATCACAGTGACGCTTGAGAGTGGTAGAAAGTTTGTTGGATAATATTTCCCACCTTTTGACACTGAAAGCAAACAATTTGTACAGTTCTTGTACTGTTCCAAAAAATGTGATAACATCTGGAGAAACTCCAGCAGCGTGAACACCAACCAAATTCAATGAATGAGCAGCACATGGCATAAAACGTGCATGGCTGTTAATTGTTTGTATACGCGCCTGGACTCCTGAATACTTCCCAGCCATATTTGAACCATTATCGTAAGTTTGCCCTCGGCAATTATGAATATCAAGTTCATCGGCTTCTACTTTTTGTAGAATCTCTTCAGTTAAACCAGCTCCAGTCGTTTTACTAGTTTTGATGAAATCAATGAAACTTTCTTCAATAGAGTAAACACCCTCTGAAACTTTCACGTACCTAATAATCTGGCACATTTGTTCATGATGGGCTACATCTGGTGTACAATCAAATGAAATTGAGAAATATTTTGCCTCTCTTATATATTTTAATATTTCTTGGCGTACAGCGTCACCTATTAAATTGATGAACTCATTTTGAATTGTTGGAGAAAAGTAATTTGTAATTCCTTTTTTTTCTTTGCTTAAGATAATATGTTCTTTTAGCTGTTTATCATAATGAGAAACAAACTCTAGCAAATTTAAAAAAATACCACAATTATTGGCCTCACGTATATTTGAACTTGAACCTCGAAAAGCCAAGTTGTTGACTGCACAAAACAAAATACAATCAACAATAATTCTGAGAATGTGCCGCCATTTCTCTTTTTCTTTTATGATAATTTCCTGTAGTTCAGTATCAATTGTACTGCCCTCTTTAATCCTTTTTTCAAAGTTTTTCCAAGTAACATAGCATTCACGGTGCTCTACAGAATTTTCATGCTCTGGAATTCGAGGGTGTAATTTTTTCCAGTCAGAAAATCCTACTTTTGGATTTGCCAAGCATGAATTAGAATGCTTTCCAAATAGCATGCAGGGGAAACAGTAAATAGATTTTTTCTCTTCACTGTAAATTAGCCAATTTCGCTCTACACTTTCTCCGTTCAAAAGTTTTTTATGGAACCAACTTCCCGTAAAATGCCTTTTTTCTGAATTAATTGATAAAAGAAAATTACCTGTTTTATTTTGTTCTGGACCATGTTCAACTAATAAGCTTCTCACATGGTCATTCAAATCAGACCATGTTGTGGGATCATTAAAATCTAGTTGAATTTTGGTTGGTTCATTTTCCAAATCCTGTTCCTGTACATCTTCACAAGGAGTAAATGTTGGAAAGGACTGGTTAAGATTTGGTCTAGAACCCTCTGAATGTACATTTACACTACCAGTTACATTCTTAGTTACTTTAGTAAAGTTTTCATTTTCTAAAAGTGTTGATGTAGATGGCCTACTTTCAATACCTTGCTGTAGTGGTAGCGCAGTGGTTGAGGGATCCACCTTCTTTACCCAACCCAGTTTTTGCCACTGCTTGGCTTGAACTATGTTATCTGCCTCTTGTTGTTTTTTCCGTTTTCTGCTTTGTGCTCCCGACAACTTTGTAGGCCCCATTTCGACACACACACGTGGCACAGTGTAATAATTCACACGCAACTCAATCAACAAAGTCATACAAATTTACAAACAATGCTAATAAAATAAATGTCATTACAGTGTCACGGCAACGAGCAAATTTCATATTTCAAATTTATTCTGTCACACGCTTCTCAGATAAATTTTAATTACGTTCCGTTCCCCGTTCAGGCCGTTCTCTGCACGGCTTCTTTCACGTTCGGTCGTTTTACTTCCGCCCCTGCTGCCCTCCCTTGGCACGAAACACTGCGCGTACCGCACACTAACTGTTTGTTCACTGGCAGCTTGTCTTACTTGCTACCCCCCTTCACAGGTGCCAAAACAAAGAGACCACATTCCTAAGCAGACACAGCCCCTAATTACTTCCGCTTGGCTGTCTCCACCTCGCTTGGAATGTTTGTCCTTCGTCCGTCACATATTCATAGTAGAATTTACTGTCAGTGTCACCCAAGCCAAATCTATACAAACATTTTGTGTTCGGATGATGGAAGTTTCATCAAGTCACCATTTTTATTCTTAAAGGAGAAATGTATACGTCTTTTTAACTGCGCGTTCGAATAAATTTCGCAATCTTACATTTTACATTTTTTTAAATCTACATCTTGATGGCGCCCCTCGAGCTCGGCGCCCGGGGCGGCTGCCCCCCCCTCGCTACGGCCCTACTCTCAGATCAACTTTGATTAATCTCACATTTGAATAAAATATTCCAATATGTACACTCCTCTTACCCTGAAAAGTAGCATTCTATACTGACGGATTACACTACTAACCTATTAAGCTATACCATAGTTGAGTAATGCAAGGTAAGTTTGCTACATTGCAGGGTAAATGAAGGGCGCAGATACCAAAGAAAGGTAATCATTAAATTTATTCACAAAACAGTACTGGTATCAGCACATATCATATTTGGACTACTATATAATAGAGGCGCTTTTATTTGACTATACATTAATTAAAATTAATAATTATAATCTATGATGTGATTCCAATTTGTGACTGTAATGCAAATTAGGAATTTTTTGAAAATAAGTTGTGATTAATTAATTACTTTTATTTTATATAACCTCATTTAGCTATTTTCACTTTTGTTTCAAAAGCTTATATTCTTTTTTGTGTTTCAGATAATATTTTTGAAGAATTTGATGATGTTCCTCGGCCACTTCAAGACAACAAACTACTGTTTATGAGTTCTCCTAAAGCCAGAGGTCCACCTACTCATATATGTCAGGCATGTGGGCGTGCATACTATCAACCTAAAAGCCTACACCAGACACCAAAGAATAGAGTGTGGGAAAGTGGCCCACTTTTATTGCAAAAGCTGCAATTATTCGTCAAAACACAAGCACCACTATCATCGACATTTACTGTCAAAGTATCATGCTGCAAGATCCTCTGAATATCTATCATTAAATTAATACTAGTCATTAATATATTTGATTGACACTTTATAGAATTATTACAAGCATAGTTCATATACCCTGCTCATCCAGGCTGCTATCTTATCCAGTGGCGATATTTATCTCTTCCACTACCCTTTTAATAGACTCCCTATAGTACTCAATTCCTCAGTTCTCTGCTGAGATGGCTGTGCTTGGCACATGCCATTCTTTATTACTGTACTGTGGCTCTAAGCAACATGGGAGTCCTTACCTCCTTGTCTAATACAGCCATCACAATGTTCTTCTCTGGAGGGAGTAAAACCTCCCCCACCTTGACAGGTAGCTCCAAGATTACAATTTGTTTCAGACAATAGTGTAATGGTGACATTCATTTCATGACACCATCATCAACAACTCTACTGTGTGGGTAGTGTCTGGAAATTTATTTTAGCTTGGTTTCTGCTTTTGTGGCTCGTTGGACCTTGTAACCCTCTTGTTCCCCAATAAGGCCCTTACCGACACCCTTGCCTACCTTACAGGGTGCTAGAGAACCTATGGAAGTGCAACTTGACTCTAACACCACATTGCAGTTCTGAAATTCTTCATCAGAATTATATTAACCTCACTTATCCACATATATCTTCTCACACTTTTAATTGTATACATTCACATGGGGTAATGCACGGTCGGGATTGGAAGCTCATGGGTTTGAGATAAATCACGGCCTCGTGGTGACTGTTCTAAATCGGACTGTACAAGAAGCTTCCTGTCCCTGCCTGTGGGATGTGCCTCGTCTGATAATCCTGGCAGAACTCTTCTCCATTGCAGCCCCGGGGAAATGTCCAGAGGGCTTACTCGATGGGCAGCTAAATCTCTGTCGAGTTCTTCTTTGTGGAAGTGAATGGGGGGAGGGTGACCCCCTACTCGCCAAAAATTAATCGTTTAGTAGCTAGTATTTTCCGGGAAAGCTGGTCAGGCCACCTCCATAAGGTAGGTACTTTCTGGGCAACTTATGTTGAAAGCACTTTTAGGGTGATTTATAAGGCTAGGTGCCTGAACTTTTATGAGGGGCTTAAGTTCCTACATGAGCGTTCCAGCACTAACATAATAAGGGGACAACTCTCCCACTAATGGAAGCTGGCCAAAGCAGAGGGGAAAGAGGGTTTCCTAGCTGTCCCGTGACGACAGGGATCGACTGCAGTCACGGAGTCGCTGGTCCTTAAATTGCCCGCTGCACGCTGTCACGTGCGTGGCTACACTCAAAGGACAGCCATGATGGGTTGTAGGAGCCTTGAAATACTGGCTGCCAGACCTTGACACAGCAGGCGAGTTTAAAATTGTCTGACTTATATAAGGTGTCACACTAGTGACTTAGAATATTCCTTAATGTATACATTCATATCCTCTCACACTTTTAACCAGATAAACATCAGGCAAGTCATGGCTCCATCTCCAATCTTATCCATCACTAAGCAATGCCTGCAATTTACGCTTTTCATCATTTTCTAGTTTTAATCCATAATGCCGTTGATAGTATGAGAGTTATGAACACAAATAACACACCCACCACAAGACATATTAAAAGCATTTGACACATTGTCTTGTCATCCCTGCAGACAAGTAACATCTGAATGGGAAAGTATTAAATATTGGTGATGCAGGCCAATATGAATTATAACAAAGTTAATTAACTTTATGGTCTCTTGGTGCCAGTGTTCACCCCTAGTTTATCTTGTTTAGTCTCTGATATAATGTACTTTATATTTCTTCTTTCACCACCAGAACTTGTCACCTTTGATTTTCATTTATTTCCTTGTTGTTAACCATACTCAATCATTGTCTTTGTGTAAATCTCTGTGCTGCCACGCTATGTGCAAACAACTCATCCATTACATCATCTGCAGTGAGGGAGGTTTTGCATACATGTTAGAGAATAATGTTTAGAATAATTGGATTAATACACCATTTGGAAAATGAGCTGTGAAGTCAATTGTTGGACTGAAAAGTTTTGAATCACACAAGGCCGTTTAAAAGGGTGGATCTCCAAAACAACATATTACACAAATATATATATATTTTTTTTCAGTCCAACAATTGACTAAACAGCTCATTTTCCAAATGGTATGCATACGAGGCGCATCCACAAAGTAAGATTTGTTGATATCTTACCTCCAAATAAGAAACATAAGCAGGGCCACACATGCACAGTATCATAAAGTGGCTCAGCAGCTTTATGTTGACCACTTTCTTCCATCACATTCTCATCTGGTGCTCTGTGATAGTGATCTAAAATGAGTGCTATCAAAAATAATCCCGCCAGTTGTGAGAGTCGTAGTGTCATACGGTTCTTTGTTAGCAGAAAACATCAACGCTGCATAAATTTACCATCAGATTTGTAGGATTTGAGGGCCTGATGTGATTAGTGATAGCTAGGTGAGACAATCTATTTAAAGAAGGTCGCACCGATATGCACGATGAAAAGCTCAGTGGCTGACCAAGTGTGGTGACTAACAGTTTGGTGGAGCGAGTGAACACAAAAATTCGTGAGAATCGTCGTTTCACCATTACAAAACTTTCTTTTGAACTTAAAGAAGTTTCATAGTCACTCTTCATTAAATGTTTACAGGAAAGGTAAGATGTAAGAAACTGTGTGCCATATGAATTCTCTAAATGCTTACTGAAGCACACAGATAGAAACAGAAGGAGTCAGCTAAAATGTTTTTGCAGCATTTTGAAAATTAAAAAGATGAACTATTTTCTCATATAATTACAGATGAGGAGACTTGGATGTTGTACATGAACGTTGAGACAAAACAACAATCGATGCAGTGGCGCCATTTAATATATCTTAAGGCAAAAACGTTCAAACATGAACACAACCATTATTAAGAATTAAATAGCCAAAGCTATTATTTATGCTTTTAGTGAGGATTACTCCATCTGGATAAATAATAGCTTTGGCTATTTAATTCTTAATCTGCAATTCCGTACAATTATGATAATTGTACAAATGGCAGCAATAAGCCAACTACCGAGTCGAAGATGGCTGCATTATCTGATAACTTGTGATATTAATATAATCACATACTTGTAGCCGATGATTTCTGCACGTCCATCATAGACTCTGCCTTAAAATATGAGTGAAGAATGACCCTGGACATGGGACGATTCATGGATAGCTCAGTGGTTAGAGCATTGGCGTACTAAGCCAAAGGTCCTGGTTTTGATTCCCGTGTCCAGCTGTCATTTTTCAATTTTCAGAATACAACCATTATTGTTCCAGGATATTATGAAACCTTAAAAAGGCTCAGATGCGCAATACAGAACAAAAGACGTGTAATGCTGACATTGAGCATTCTTCTTTTGCACAACAATGTCCAGTCCACACTGTGACCCAAATTGTTAATCAAATTTAGTAGTTTGGGTGGGAACTGCAGGACCACCCATCTTACAGCCCAGACCTCACTCCACGTGACTATTACTTGTTTCTGCACATGAACCACTTTATGCCCTCTCAGAGTTTTGCAGAAGACAAGGAACTGAAGACTAGTGTGAATCAATGGCTTAAATCACTGGCAGCAGACTTTTTTGAAATACAGTAGGTATAAAAAAGTTGGTGCCAAGATATAAAAAAAAGCTTAAAGTCACTGGGGACTACATGGAAAAATGAAGTATGTGTGTATGTATTTTTAGCATGTGATAAAACTTTTTTTAAATGTTAGCCCTACAAGTTTTTTTTGGTACTTCATTGGACCTTACTTTATGGACGTGAAATGTATTTATGTAGTTACCATGCAGGCTATCAAACAACCATATTCCAGTGGAAGTAAGCAAATCTAAGTCTATAGTCTACACTTTCATCTTATAATTAATGCTTAAATTATTAAATCAGTATTAAGTATGTTACTGACTACACTAAATTGTTTTAAGGAAATACCGAATTGTTTGTAAATAATATTTAAAAAAAGTTTGTTAAATTAATTATAGCTCGATGGCTTGGAAATGTATAATAAGACAGTATAGAAACACTGTACAAAAATGTTTGTATTATTGCAATTAGTTAGACACAACTGGATGGCAAAAGCCATTTAATAAATAAATCATGATACCAACTTTTTCATCTTTTTATATTTTCAAGATAAAAATTGCTTTCCTTTGTGTTAGTTATGAAAATATGGGCAGCTAAATTAATACATAATCTACAGTAATTTTAGTATAGTTTAATAAAAAATTTTATATCATTTTAAAATTTTGAAATCCTTTCATAAAAAGTACTTATATAATATTTAAATACAATTTAGTTGAAAATTGACAACTTGAACATGAGAATCGAACTTGGGATTGGCTTTGCATCCCAATTATCTACCACACAGCTATCCTGGTGTGCTTGCTATACGGAGCCATTCTTCACTCACTATTTAAGATGGTGAATCTGTGTGTGGATACTGGGGACAGTGGCGGCTATTAACATTCACATATAAGATAGTGATGTATAAATTTATAGTAATAATTCTTGCTTGGAAACAATATTTTGTTTATTTGAGGTGTTTAATGTGCACTTTATAAACCGACTGATTATATAAGGACACAAGAATTTATATGAGTGAGAGCAAAAGGGGCTAGCAATCTTGCACGTAAAGGTATTTTCACATACCTTCCAGGGGTATTCCACATGCCACAATTGACATGAGACCGACAGCTTTACCTCCCCTCCAACGACAGTTGTGCTTCTGGTTTTTATTTCTCAAGAAAAATCCGTTGACACCGTATGGGTTTGAACCAATAATCAACGGGTCCTTTGGCGAGCACATACTCCAAGAAAACTGAGGTCGGCTTAGAACCAATAAATCCATAAGTCGCTATAGGTATGATTGATAATAATTTATAAGCAATGAGCAAATTAAACTTCAAGAGTAAAGGGAAAAATTTATATAATAAATTGCACTTTTATTATTTTACTATAATATATATTTAAAGTGTATGATGTTTGATTCCTTAGTATGAGTGATTAAGTGAGGACGTACTTAGTGAAGGTGAAATGTGGCCATTTTTACTGATAGTTTTGTATTTAATTAATGTACCCAATTTTTAGTTCTTTAATTGCACCCAGACAATGCAAATATGCAGTACTTTCTTCAGTGAAATCATCACATTAAAGTACTGTTGTTTCAATATTTATATTTTTAAACATCAAGAAGGGTGATGGAGAAATGTGGCTTACCTTCCATGTCAGAAACATTATCATACACTGCAAACATAAACTAGCATAAGATTTGATATAGTTTACAAATTTTTGACACAATTACTAAACATTACTAACATTCATGTTACAAAATGTTACAAAAAGCCTCTCCTCTTCTTCTCTTTCTATACCTCCTTTGGCCAAGGCGTGCATCAGAATGTGACACACTTGCATCAGTGACCATGTTGTCCAAGTTGTCTGGCCTGAGATGGACTGGATTACCTTGTTGGAAAGGTCCAGGTTTGAATCTCTGTCTGGTGCACTGGGGGTGATCATTCACTCGAGATTTTCATATCTCGTCTTTAGGATAATACAAGTGAGCTCCCTCTAATAACGCTCCTCACGATACCTCATTGAGGTAATTAAATAAAACTTGTAATAAAATGTAGAAACTATAAAAATATAAGCCATTGTTTAAGGTTAATACAAAGAGAGAGCTGTGGTACTTTGGACGCAAGATGAATTCCAATTTTAATGAGAAACTGTGAATCTCCAAGACCTATTATTAACTCTATCTTCAACTATAGTATTGTGGAAGGGCTATTTTTTTTTAAATGAAACAAAGTCAAAGCAAAGCTTGAAACATAAGAAAATAATAATAATAATAATAATAAGAAGAAGAAGAATTTTGTTGCTGTAACATTAGATTTTTTCAAATTTTAAAACGGTTCATTATGTTAATCTAGGTAATGAGAAAAGTTTAGAGGAAAAAACTAAACCCACTTTATTATTTTATGCTGAAATATCTAAATTTATCTATGCTCATAATATAATTAGATCTAACCTAATCTCTTGCTGATGTTAAAATACTCTTTAATAACTGTTCCAAATAGGATTATAATTTTAAATATGTAATATATTTAAAATATGTTCAATATATTAAGGTTTTGTTCTTCCTTCAAAAGGTTTCGAAGATGCGAAGATTATTGTGATTGTTGAAGTGAACTTTGGCTTTGACATTTTGGAGGTTTGCGCACACCTCATCAGTTTATATATATGTGTATTTATTTATTATGTATAATACATATCCGTGTATTTGTGTAAGTTTAGGGATTATTGAAAAAAAAAATATATATATATATATCCATTTAAGAATCCCTAAATTTGGGACTCCTGCAATGAAAAGAGTTTAAGAAATTTCAAGAAAAGGTGGTAAACGTTCTTATTTATTTTACACTTTTAACTAAAAATTTAACCAAAATATTCTGCTTTTCTCAATAGCATCAAATTTTGTCTTTGATATAAGAATCAAAACAATATAATAATATAGTTTTCTTCGGTCATAGCAAATTGTCTTCGGTCATAACATATCTATCATATAAAGATAAAAAGCCAATGGATTAAAT
The DNA here is from genome assembly GCA_902151455.1 of Timema bartmani. Lineage (NCBI taxonomy): Eukaryota > Metazoa > Arthropoda > Insecta > Phasmatodea > Timematidae > Timema > Timema bartmani. Next base: position 177,853 of record CABFWB010000964.1, read on the forward strand.
CTTACTTACAAAGCTTATTCTGAAACCAATCTATTTTAAAATGAGATTTTATTATTTATGACTAAATGATTGCCAAAATTCAGATATAAACTTAATCCTGCAATTATTTAATGCAGATTAATAAATCAATATGTAAATATTGTTCCTGTATATGAAAAAGAATGTAATAACAACCTAAGATAAATGAGAATTATAATTCCCAAAACTTAAGAGAAATTATGGATTAGAAATTTGGCACCCTCAATCTAACCCAAAATAGTAAATTATTTCTATATCTCAAATTGAATCAAAAAAGTTTATATTGCACACACCTCGCTGGCAGCATTTGAAGATTATCTGTCAGAGAGCTGGAGGTATTATTTAGAAATAATGAAACAAGGAGGAATTAATTTATTAATTCATAATCTTAGAACCAAACACTACATTTAAAGTGATCTACAACAAGATCCGTTCAAGTTTAATGGATTAGTCTCAGGCCAAAGCATGAAATTTGGAACCAACACTTGCCAACTGCAATAAGAAAGGCTTCTAAAACCTACCAATTGTCGGTGAGTATTATACTGAAGTGAAGAAGCCAAGTGTTAAGAGTGACTATTAGTACCAGCCTAGTTCCCCATAAACAAAAGAGAGCCCTATTAAAACGCCCGATAACTACATGGCTTAGCTATAACACCTTTGCAAAAAAAAAACCATATCCACTAGCACACAAATTACATGGGCAACATAAAGGGTCAAGAAAAGGACATAAAGATTAGCACTAATGGCAAACAATTAAGACACCTTTAGAGGTGCTCCCATGTGACAAGTTTTCTATCACAACAGCTCTAACTGCAGTTAGAGATTCCCTCATACAATCTCCAATTACTCTAACAATATTGTGATTCAACCCTTAGAATACCTCAACCTGGCATCACCATCAAATATCCTGACCCCCATTTTAACTCTCGAACAATGCCAGGTAATCTTTAGTGATGCAAATAGATGGGTCTGTGGCAGACTGACTCCAGGAGAATTCACATTCAACACAGTCTTTCTATATCACTAATGAATCTTCCATTAAACTATCTCTGACATTGACTCTCAGATCAACTTTGATTAATCTCACATTTGAATAAAATATTCCAATATGTACACTCCTCTTACCCTGAAAAGTAGCATTCTATACTGACAGATTACACTACTAACCTATTAAGCTATACCATGGTTGAGTAATGCAAGGTAAGTTTGTTACATTACAGGGTAAATGAAGGGTGCAGATACCAAAGAATGCTAATAATTAAATTTATTCATAACACATTATCAGCCCTCCTATTAATAGAGCCTCCTTTATTTTGCTTTAAATTCATTAAAAATAAATAAATGTCAATTACATGTTCTTGTAATCGGTATTAATATTTTTGGGTTAGAATCTATAGTGGGATTCCGATTTGTGACTGAAATGCAAATTAGGAATTTTTTGAAAATAAGTTGTGATTGATTAATTACTTTTATTTTATATAACCTCATTTAGCTATTTTCACTTTTGTTTCAAAAGATTATATTCTTTTTTGTGTTTCAGATAATATTTTTGAAGAATTTGATGANTCTCGAACAATGCCAAGTAATCTTTAGTGATGCAACTAGATGGGTCTGTGGCAGACTGACTCCAGCAAAATTCACATTCAACACAGTCTTTCTATATCACTAATGAGTCTTCCATTAAACTATCTCTGACATTGACTCTCAGATCAACTTTGATTAATCTCACATTTGAATAAAATATTCCAATATGTACACTCCTCTTACCCTGAAAAGTAGCATTCTATACTGACAGATTACACTACTAACCTATTAAGCTATACCATGGTTGAGTAATGCAAGGTAAGTTTGTTACATTACAGGGTAAATGAAGGGTGCAGATACCAAAGAATGCTAATAATTAAATTTATTCATAACACATTATCAGCCCTCCTATTAATAGAGCCTCCTTTATTTTGCTTTAAATTCATTAAAAATAAATAAATGTCAATTACATGTTCTTGTAATCGGTATTAATATTTTTGGGTTAGAATCTATAGTGGGATTCCGATTTGTGACTGAAATGCAAATTAGGAATTTTTTGAAAATAAGTTGTGATTGATTAATTACTTTTATTTTATATAACCTCATTTAGCTATTTTCACTTTTGTTTCAAAAGATTATATTCTTTTTTGTGTTTCAGATAATATTTTTGAAGAATTTGATGATGTTCCTCGGTCACTTCAAGAGAACAAATTCCTGTTCATGAGTTCTCCTAAAGCCAGAGGTCCACCTACTCATATATGTCAGGCATGTGGGCGTGCATACTATCAACCTAAAAGCCTCACCAGACAACAAAGAATAGAGTGTGGGAAAGTGGCCCACTTTTATTGCAAAAGCTGCAATTATTCGTCAAAACACAAACACCACTATCATCGACATTTACTGTCAAAGTATCATGCAGCAAGATCCTCTGAATATCTATCATTAAATTAATACTAGTCATTAATATATTTGATTGACGCTTTATAGAATTATTACAAGCATAGTTCATATACCCTGCTCATCCAGGCTGCTATCTTATCCAGTGGCGATATTTATCTCTTCCACTACCCTTTTAATAGACTCCCTATAGTACTCATTTCCTCAGTTTTCTGCTGAGATGGCTGTGTTTGGCACATGCCATTCTTTATTACTGTACTTGTCAAATATAGCCATCACAATGTTCTTCTCTCGAGCAAGTCAACCCCATCTGCACCTCAAAGGGTATCTCCAAGATTTCATTTTGTTTCAGACAATAATGTAATGGCGACATTCATTTCATGACACCATCATCAACAGCTCTACTGTGTGGGCTGTGCCCGGAAATGTATGTTATTTTGGATTCACACGTTCGCCGAAAAACTAGCGCAGAACAGAAATGTGGTCACATGACGCGTTCTAAGCCAATCACAAGATTTCCGCTTAATCGGTGCGAGCTGTTCTGCTGAAGTTAAACTATTCTCTACTTTGTTCTCTCTGATCGAGATGTTAGGCACAGGAGAACCAATCAAATCTCAGAACCAACTTTCTCAAATCAGTGCACATGTGCATATGACAGCGCACGCACTTTAGAGGCAGACAGCTTCATTGGCTGCTGTGAAGAGATTTGAAATAACCTGTTAATATAAAGCGTGTGTATCGATGTATTGGATTGTACCACGACACAGAGTTATAATTTGAAAACATCCATCGGGAGAATGATCTAAAATATATGTTTATCCACTAGAAAATAAAATATGTTAATAATCAGCTGTTTTAAAGCATTGCAATGCATCATGGGTCAACTTAAAGTGTGTGAATTAATGCGCAGATTCTGCTTTCTATTTTTCGGCGAGCGTGTGAATCAAGCTTTACCTTGGGCTCTGCCTGATGTGGCTCGTTAAAACATTGTAACCCTCTTGCCCCCCCCCACCCCCCCAAATAAAGCCCTTACTTACACCATTTCCTGCCTTACGGGGTGCTAAAGAACCTTTAGAAGTGCAACTTGACTCTAACACCACGTCGCAGTTCTAAAAGACTAAATCAGCCATCTACATATATATCTTCTCACACTTTTAATCATATATATATATGTATATATATATATATATATATACATATATCATCTTTTGCTTTTACTCTTATACATTCACATATATCCTCACACCTTTTTAATCATAAACATTTACATTTCTCCTCTCATCCTTTTAATCACATTCAAATATAATCTTTCACCCTTTTAATCATATACATTCACATTATCCTTTTATACTTTTAATCGTACACAATCACTTGTATCCTTTCACCCTTGTAATTGAATACATCCATATACATCCTCTCACCCTTTTAATCATATACACATTGGGCAAGTCAGGGGCCCACCTCTGATCTAATTCATTTCCAATCGATACTTGTTGTTCACATATGTCGCCACTTTTCTAGAGTTGAACTACAATTCTTATGAATGGATAAGAGTTATGAACACAAGGATAATGTTCATCACATGACATATACAAAGCATTTGTCACATCACCCTGTATTCACTAATCCATTGGTTCTAGTGCACACTCCTTCAGACTCTGGTGGCGTACATTGTAACCTTCTGTACATCTTCATCCCTCCTAGGGCACCCCTTGATATATTCCTCTTACCTTTTGTGCAATCACACATGGTTTTTTCCCTCTTCTTTCACAATTATAAATTATCACCTTTTAATGTTCCTTTTTCCTCTTCCTAACCATACACAATTGTCTTTGTGTAATTGTGTATACTGCCACATTATGCACAAACAGCTCATCGATTTCATGATACACAGTGAGGGAGGTTTTGCATACATGATAGAGAAAAATGTTTAGCATATTTGGTAAAACACCATTTGGAAAATGAGATGTGTGATCAATAGTTGAACTGAAACATTTTAGGTCACAAAAGACTGTCCAAAGGGGTGGGATTGCAAAACAATATATGTACACAAACAAATATTTACATAAACTATATATTTATGAATTGTTTTAGATATATTGATAATTATTTCAAATTATTGTTATTTTGGGAAAGATATGAAGTTTTTTTAAAGAATCTAAATATTATTAAATGGCAGGAACCTAGTAATATCCCTCCAGTATGAGTCTATTTTTCTAACCAAAAGGAAAATTCCAATAAAAGATGAAAATATAATGGCTGCTATGTAAGATTACACTACTTCAGAGAAAATAGATAACAGATATTGAATTTAAAAATAAGAGAAAATGCTCTGTTGTCTCAAGCTGTAGTGATCAAACTTCTTGAAAATGCTGGTTTTAAGATTTGTGTGATAATTTCTCTCTTCATGTCACAGCTCAAACCTACTTTCTTGTGTACCTTGTATAGCAGCATTTAGGGTAAAACAAATACAGTAACTTGGTCTGCGAGTGTTTTGTAAGATGAGCAAAACTTTTCAATAAGTTTTAACTTGATAAACGAGCGATATCTTGCAATACGATTAGTACTATGGTTACACTTTGTCTGCCGAGCAGTGTCATTGGATAGGTTCTTTGTTAAAGTCACACAAAAAGAAAAATATTCTAGTGAGCCATCATATAGCAGTGATTCCGTTAGTGACAGTGAAAGTCATCCTAAACAATAACACACCTCCTTCTCCTATCTCTCTCGTCCACCTCACACCAGCCACCATTAAATTTAATTCATAAATTTGATTACAGTACAGTTACATTTAAAATTACAGTACAGTTACATTTAAATAATGCAAATAAAAAAGGTATTAATCATTTTTAGATTAAATATTTTTGGGTTGTGGGACGAATCATCTGAGTACTATGGTTACACTTTGTCTGCCGAGCAGTGTCATTGGATAGGTTCTTTGTTAAAGTCACACAAAAAGAAAAATATTCTAGTGAGCCATCATATAGCAGTGATTCCGTTAGTGACAGTGAAAGTCATCCTAAACAATAACACACCTCCTTCTCCTATCTCTCTCGTCCACCTCACACCAGCCACCATTAAATTTAATTCATAAATTTGATTACAGTACAGTTACATTTAAAATTACAGTACAGTTACATTTAAATAATGCAAATAAAAAAGGTATTAATCATTTTTAGATTAAATATTTTTGGGTTGTGGGACGAATCATCTGTGTTTACATTATTTCTTATGGGGGAAATTCAATATGATATACAAATGCTTTGTATTAAGAACACGTTTACGAAACGAATTATGCTCGCAAACCAAGGTTTTACTGCATTGGAAAATAAAGATAATTCTTTAAAATAAATTAACAATTTAGAAATCTAAAGTGTGGGAAATTCAACATAATAAATTCTCTATATAGTAAAACCCCGTTAGACCGAATTTTGGTAGCATAAAATTCTGGATAATCTGAACATACTTATCCAGAAACGGGGGAAAAAATTAAGTCAAATGAAATATATTTTATTGGTTAACAAGCTCGTTAAAATAAAATTGTAAGAAACAGTGATATTGAATAATAAATGTTTAATATTTTCATGTTGTAGTCAACTAAACTGTAACTAAAAATAATTACATTACATATTACATGTTATACACCAGTTAAATAAATGATAATTTGATTAAATTCATTCAACTGTGATTCAAAATTCGTGAAATTACTGTATCCCCGTATTCTCCCGCTAATCCATATTTTCACTAATCCGAACAAGCTTTGGTCCCAATTAGTTTGGATTAACAAGGTACAATCATCTTTATATTCAAGTTGAATAAGTTGGTATGGTTTATTAAACAACCAGACTCCAGTGAAAGAAAATTATTCTATATTGCTTAAAACACGTTCAACTTGGAATTAATCCTTCAGTCTTTAGATAGGTATTAAATACTTTACTGACTATGTAAATTATTTGACTGTGATATTAAACAAATTTATTTGTTGGTGTGTTAGTAATATTTTTAATACATATTTATATTAATGTAAACTGGATTGTATAATCCATTTTATAAATAAATGATCGTTTTTCATTTTTGTATTTTTTCAAGATAAAAACTGCTTTCCTTTAATTAGTTTTGAAATTATATGCAACTAAATTTATAAACTATATACAAGTTTTTTGGTTTAGTATAATATTTTAAAGTTCTGTTTAGTTGAAAATTAACAACTTGAACATGAGAATCGAACTTGGGATTGGCTTTGCATCCCAATTATCTACCACACAGTTATCCTGGTGAGCTTGCTATAGGGAGCTATTCTTCACTCACTATTTAAGATGGTGAATCTGTGTGTGGATACTGGGAACAGTGGCGGCTATTAACATCCACATATAGAATAGTGATGTATAAATAATAGTAATAATACTTGCTTAGAAGCAATAAATCCATAATTCTGCTTAGGTATGATTGGTGATAGTTATAAGCAGTGGGCGAATTAAAATTCAATATGAGACGGGAGTAGAAAAATGTATAAACTTAATTGTACTTTTATTATTTTACTATGTTGTAAATTTAAAATGTCTAATGTTTGATTACTTAGTAAGAATGTCAAGAGAGGGAGGTATGGACTTGTATTTGTCTTAGGACCCATTTTACTGGCTGAATCCACACTTAAAAACAAAGTGAAAGAAAGATTTAACAATGATAATATATTTTCTTGTTTGGATGTTTTTAATATGAAAACTATACCGGTATGCTATACCAATTTTGATTCAAGAAGGGGTGAAAACTAAAATTATTATTAATATTAGAAAGTAATTTCTAAGTAGATCGTTATTTAAAAATATAAAGATGTCTAAATAAATTTAACTTAATATCCACATTTTTGCTGTAAACATAATACATGAACTATTTCTAAGAGAAATTGTATCAAGTATGATCTAGACTCTCAGAAATCTAGTTTTATGTAATAGTCACTATTGTTTTGTTTGTTGGTGCATGCGGATTTATAAGTGATGAGAACTGAAGGTCGTAGCCATTGGGGGGTTTTGGGGATTAAACCCCCCACCCCAAAAGTTGACATTTTTTATTATTATTAATGACTTAAACCATATACAAATAGAGGTACAAGAAAAGATGTAAAACTAGTCCCTGCCATCATTCTTAGGTAAAGATAAATTTCTAAAAAAAAAAAATTGTGATTATGAACAATACATTGGCCAGGCAACAACCTGGAAATAATAACTGTTGATGACTAGGAGATCAACCCCACCTCCACTCCCTCCTTCAATCCACCACTGAGACAAAATTGTCTTTGAAAGTTATTTAGTGTCTAAATCTCAAATCTGACTGATTCTCAGTCCTGGTGTACCTACATCGCTAGTTTAATAAATATACATCAAGTGAAAATAAATTAATAGAAAATGGGCAGAAAGATAATTAATAAAAATGTATTACATATTCATTGTTCACCTTATATATTATATAAATGTTGATTTTGACCAACTGCTCATTGTTCTTGATTACATATATGGTCAAATAACAACATTGTATTTATTATTTTGTTTCCAGAAATTAGTATTGGCTTGGAATGCAGACACGATGCGTGGGTTGAAAAGCGTTCCCCAAAGAAAGAATTGCCTGGCTGGATTAAGGAAGAAGCTAAATGGTCTGATAAAGAAATTTGTTCCGACATAGTTGATCCATTGACAGTCACTCCACAAATTGGTGGATATCAATGTGGCAGATGTGGCAAGATATACAAATTGAAAAACTCACTGCAGTGCCACCAACGGCGGGAATGCGGGCAAGAGCCACAGTTTAAATGTGAATTGTGTTCATACAAAACACATCAAAAAGGAAACTTTTGGCGTCATACTTTTCACTGCCACAATTTTTAATAAAATAATAATGTGGTAAATGTAATAAAAAATTGTATTATCTTCATATTTGATATATTTTCTGACACAAATAGTGACATTTGTAATAAATAGCTTAACCTTCAACTCCTTGACGTATTTTGACAAGAAGTGCTCGTCATAGCACAGATAGAATAACAAGCAGGGCTAGCCTAAACTTGTGCATAAAAGTATTTTGAGATGAAGTTAAATAGTAATGCTAAGTTAAATGATGTTAGAGTTAAGAGTAATTTATACTAGATGATTACTAGGCTGACATTCATTGTTGAAGATAAATGTCTCTGTGTGAAACCAGATAAATAAACTTATAATCATTTCTTATATTTTGTGAATACTGTTTATGCTACTATACTATTATATATATAGGTTTTGTTTTATTTTGTATCATTGAATTAATTGTATGGTGTAATAATCATGATATGAGTTAAAAATGAAACTTTTTCTTGCTGATAAATAAGTTTCTCACATCTATAACTACTTAATTAAAAATGTCAGGAAAAAATTAGGATCTTGTTGGAAACATTAACAACACCCATATGAGGATTAAAAATACAGAATATAAGTGTTGACTTGTTAAGTTATTTATTTGTAATTTGTATTTACTTAAATGCATAAGTAGCGATAAGTTTGGCTTACATAAAATGGTATATTATGGGCTAAGCATATATCATAAGTGCTTTTATATTACTATAATATAATATTTTTCACATTATTTTTCTTATCACTGACACACTTTATAAATATAATATTTTGATTAAAATGGTTTAATAACTTTAATAGTGTTAATCAATGCTTTGTACAACATTTTAAAAGCTAATAGATAATTTTTAAATATCTGAACACCCTTAACATGAAACTATGCACTAAAGCAGGCATGTTCAATCAGTGGCCCTAGAGTACATTCTTGTCGGTACACCAGCTCAAATTTAAATACTTCAAATGGTAGCCTGCCAGCTCAAATTTAAATACTTTACTTGCAGAAATAAACAACACATTAACATCTTCTAACTGATGTAAATGCTTGCTCACTTCCATGTAATTTCCACAATCATAAGTATGCTACTTGTGTAATGTATGGATGCATGGATGGATGTGAGTATGGGTGTATGTGTGTACATACTATACTATTAAAAATATTAAAAATGAAAAGGTCATCCAAATAGTTTTTACGAGAATAGAGTTTGAAGCCCTAAAATATTTTGAATTCTATCATAATCATTGCAAAAACGGTTGAAAAAGAATGTATCATAGCAAGCATCCACAAAGTTGCTTTAAACACTTTCCAAACTGAGAGAGTCAGTTAAGGTGATGGAATTCCACGCCACTCTAGGAAATTCTAGTTTGGATTTGATCAAAGCAAAATACAAACTTATAATACAGTCAACTTCAGAGAATTAGGAAGTGATATATACTTAATAAGACTGAGTAATTTAATAGACTGAGAAACTATATGATCAACTTGATAGTGAAAGTAGAGTTTATCATATAATATATCACTTAGGTCATTAATATAATTAGCATTCAATGGTATCAATTATAACGTTTATAAGTTAATAAAATAGGGTTGGTTTTCCTGGTGAAAGCTATGTAGCCTTAGTTTTGGATTTATTGATTGACATTAGCAAATTAAAACATTCAGCAAATGAATTGATGTTTTTGAATAGTTTGAGACCATCAGAAAACAGTAAATAGTTTGAAGATTGAATTTGGCCTTACCGCAAGTGGTTAGAAAAGAGTTGGAGGTGCTAGAATCAATTTTGATGGTAAAAGATATATTTTGCAAGTAACTCCTAAACCAATTTACATAGCGTCACCCGAGAATGCAAGTGTTTTATCTCCAAAATTGTTAAATTTGAGATATTTGGTGTTTACGTTTATTTAGAATGCATATGATTCACCTACAGTGAAATTGGGACTACTATATAATTACTTAAGAAGATACAAACTCGAGTTGTCATCTAGTAACATAGGTTTTATACACTAGGTCAAACTTCAATGATCTTTTACACAAAAGTGACAAATTGGACATAAAACACTTGCATTCTCGGGTGATGATAGAGATTTGATAGGCCAAAATTACCAAGATTTGAGAGAATAATACTGTGTAGACACAGATCCAAATCTTTACTTTGATCAAAATAAATTACATCAATCTGACCTTGAGTAGAAACTTGAGAGTCAACATGACTCAGAAATTCTACTGATTTATTGTTTACCAACCCATGATGATTTTAAGAAAGTCAGTTTTTTAGGTGGTGAAACATACGCTCATGTATTATTTTCTCAAATACCTTGGAGAAAGTATTTACCGGTAATTGAGAAATAGGCCTATAATTACAAACGTTGGTTTTAGCACCTTTTTTATGTGTGGGAACGACTATAGAATTTTTCCATACTTCAGGAAATGTTTCACTTAACAAACTAAGGTTGAAAATATATGCTATCAATTGATTGATGATATTAGCATAACCTTTAATTATTAAACTTGAGATTCCATCCACCCCAGCACACCTGTATGAACCTAATATTTTAATAGCAAGAGATAGAGCCAAAGAAGTAATGTGGCCAGGATACAAGGAAGCATTGCTTTCAATAATAGAACACAGCCTAAATGGTCAAAAGCAGTCATACACAGAGTTGAAATATTTTCCAAATTCATTTTCTATTAAAAGAGATAATTAATAAGGTTCCCATTAATTTTGAGATCAGATGAGAAGGCTCTGCTTACACAATTATTTTTAACATATTTCTGAAAATCCTTGTGTTTGCTCTTGAGACTGATTTCTATTAAGTTCATCCAGATGGCTCCAGTAATAGCTAAAGTTTCTTTAACTAATTTACGATGGTGTGGAAAAGATGAATAGAATTTTCTACTATTTGTTTTTGTATACCTGTTGAAAATTTAATTTTTCTTTCTTAAATAATATTTAAGTGCAGATGAAAACCCGTTGGGAAATTTAGAGGAATTTTAACAGTAATTTTAGGAAAATTAATGTTAATTTATTATTCTTTGGATTATGTTAGTAAAACTCCCAGTAGCTATATTGATATCAACAGCGTAGTAAACACATGACCAATCGGTGGTTGCCAGAGCGTTCGCTGTATGGATTAACCACAAGATTTATCTAAATAAGCTGTGGTAGTATTATTTTTACTTATTATATGGGTACATCCATTTCGATAAGTAAATGGGGATAAGATAAATTGATATTTACTAGAGATTGGGAGCTCTGTGTTATTTGGAGATGTTGTAAATGAGCAAAGACAAGGTCTAAAAGATTAGTGTTATTATATTTGGTACTGTTTGATTGTTCTAAACCAACTATAAAAGTTGAGAAAAGAAGTTGAGTAGCTTTTAATTTAATGTAGGGTCATTTTAGACATGACGGTAATCCCAATCAATATTAGGGCAGTTAAAATCACCTTATAATAGTGTAGGATAGGGATAGTTGGCTAGAACTTCTTCAAGAAATAAAAAGTTGCTACAAAAGGTTTTGACTGGTGTTTGGTAGTTGAGGAGGGTTACCAATAAAATGTCTGTTAATAGGCTAGTAGGCCTACCGGCTTTACTTCTAGTCATCAAATTACGTGAGCAAGAGCGTTGAGTCAGCGGTTCCTCGCACATGTTGTAGTTGGGTGGCTTTTTTCTAATGTAATACTAAAAAAAATTCTTCGTCCGTGCTTGCAGAATAAGTTGGGGGTTGATAAGGTGTTTGAGTAATGGTCTTGGAAGCCATAACTGAATTTGGATCCTTAGGTTTAAGGACATTTTGGGAGAAGAGAGAAAATAGATTGAAATGCCTCGATTTTGAAGATAAGGAGCATTGTGCCCCCACTAAAATTAGAGAATCAGGTACCTTCTGGGTTACAGGCTCAGAAATTTGGGTCTTAAGGACAACAGTGAGGATCACTCCACCTATATATCATATTCTGAAAATTGAAAAATGACACCTGGATACAGGAATTGAACCTGGAACCTTTGGCTTAGTACGCCAATGCTCTAACCGTATTTTGAAAATATGAGTGAAGAATGACCATGGGCACGGGACGAATCCTAGATAGCTCAGTGGTTAGAGCATTAGCGTACTAAGCCAAAGGTCCCGGGTTTGATTCCTGTGTCCAGGTGTCATTTTTCAATTCTCAGAATATAATCCATATGTGCTCAAAACTTGAGGAACCCGGACATATTTTAGAGCAGGTTTATCTGGAAGAGAGGATGTGGATGATGATTTAGTGAGGGTGTTATCCCCAAACAGAGCCTTATCCCTTTTAGAGCAGGGATCATACCTGTATGTGGAAACCCCACTACTCACAAAAAACTCATATTCAATTTCACTGAGCAATATGTGGTACAGTTTGGTGTGTATAATTGTATATTAAATAAGTTGGAGAAAGCTATTAAAAAACTATCTATTGGATAAAACTAACACGTTATGGACCCAGACAAGTTTATTTGCGCATGTTTCTGGATAAACAGAGTGTTTAATTCTGGTTCTATTGTGACGTTCAAATATATTGCTGTATTTGGTTTCTACAGAAAGTGATTAAAGTTTAGTACAAAGAAGCGAGCAACTTTACCAGGAGAACTTATACATAGTGATGTCTATGGGCCATTTAGGAACTCTTTTACAGGCTATCGCTACTTGTACAAGTCAAGGATGACTACAGTAGTTTTTACTATATCTCCTTCAGGAAAGAAACATCTGATGTTACATCTGAACTGGAGCAGATGTTATTTGAGGCTTAACTACTGGGCATATTGTGAAGGAAATTCTTAGTGATAACGGTGGTGAGTTTGATAGTAAAGCTGTTCAAGAAATTCTAAGAAGAAATTGAATAAAACATCTACTGACTATGCCATACATACCAGAACCAAATAGTTTCAGTGAAAGAGATAACCGAACAATAGTTGAAGCAGCTTGTGCTATGATGCATGCACATGAAGAGATTCCTCAGGCTTTATGGGCAGAGATTATAAAAACAGCAGCATAGTTACTGAATCGTGCAGGACCGTCAAATGTTGAAGATAAATCCTTGTATGAGCTGTGGTTTCAAACTAGTTCAGATTAAAACACCTTCTCACTATAGCTTGTAAATGCTTTGTGCATGTCCTTCGTCAAAAAAGAAAAAGAATGGATAAAAAAGTACAAAAAGGCATTTTTATTAGATATTATGACAATGATGACAGCTATCGTACATGGTCAAAAGATACGAATAAGCTAATCCGTTTAAGGATGTTGTATTCCAAGAACAATTAGCACTAGTCCTGAAGAAAATGTATGATTTATCAATTGAAGATTGCAAAAGTGAATATGAAGAAAAGATTGATAAAGAAGAGGATTTAGATGTATCAAAGCACAATGAAACAAAAGAAAACATTGTGGCAACTTTGACTTTAAATAAATCTCCGAGATTGTTCCAGGCTTCAACCTCTGGAAAGATTCAATGATTTTGTTATGACTGCAGCTGGTGAAGAAATTGACATGGACAAGCCTAGTTCATAAACTATATCATTGGCAGTCCAGTTTATTCCGAGAGTAACGCCATATACTAGGCGTGTCAACATATTTAGGTCATAAGAGTCAAATTTAAAATACTGAGGTCACATTTAAGAAAATACAATATTGTTAGCAAAAAACTCAATTTTTAAATTATTACTATTACAAAAATCCTATATATTATTTCTGTTGTCAACGTCCCTTTTTCTCAACTCATACAAAGCCTACAGCGATGAATAAGGTATCAATGGATAGGATTTTTTTTACAGAATTCTGGCATAGCATACTCAATTTACGTTAAAACACATTGTTTGTTTTAAATTTAAGTTAAAATAAAAATTTAACAATATTTTTCTATCAATTACCGAAAATAGACTCTCTTTGCTATTTTGTGTAGGCCTATACATTTCGCTGAGTATTTAATTTCAATAACACAAAAAAAGACTAAATCTTTTTTTTGGGGAGGGGGGAGGGAGGGGAATGTTGAATGCATGAACGTTTCGCAAGGGTTTACTGGTGAAATTAGAATTACTTAAGAAATTAAGACCTAGTTTTTGATATTTTCCAGAAATTTAAAGCTTTTTTTTTCAACAATGGTACAAGTGTCAAACTTTAGGCCTAAATCTTGTTTTGTAATCACTTTAAAAATCGATGACAAACGCATGTCCCGTAAGCCATAATCTTCCTTTTTAGATGAAAAAATGACTGTTTTTCTACTGCAAAACATTGCACATATTTGATGTATAGATTTAACAAATTTTGAGAAATTATCTCTGATGAGTAAAAGAGTAAAAATGTTATACACCAAACTCTCTTGATAGATCCATCCATATAACGACCAACTTCAGAATGTCATAATTTCGATTTGTGTATTCCTACCATTGTATGTTGGTTCATAAAAATGTCAGCGGGCTAGTCCCAGCAACCATAAGGTTCCTGGGGTTTTTATTTGATATTAAATAAAATATCTCAAGCGAGGTGTGTCAAAGCTTTCAATTTGCTTAAAGTCATTAGTGGTCTATCTTGGGGTGCTAATTGGGAAATTTTGATGCACCTCCATAGGGCCTTGGTAAGATCAAAGCTTTATTATGGCAGCTTTGTATATGGCTCATCTAGACCTTCAGTTAAAGATGCTAGATAGTGTCCACCATGCTGGCATCCGACTGGCTACTAGTGTTTTTCTACCAGTCCAATCGTCAACATCTGTGTTGATGCCGATGAGCCCTCTTTCTTACTGGCGATCCTATCTTCTAGCATCTTACGTGTCGAAACTTCCGTGCATGCCAAGACATGTTGCTTACCGTCCTGTGTTCCATCACCCCAACCGTGTCTTGTATGAAACCAAATAGTGTAGTACTAGGTCAGTATATTATCGGTTTTTGACATGTGTGGTATAGTCCTTCCAAAGCCTAACCCCACCTCTTCAGGTCGAGTTTCTCCCTGGTAGATACACTTGCCGAAATGCCATCTTGATCCTTCCAAGTTTCATAAATTGACAACACTGCACATTATATTTGAGAGGATCTTTAATGAGCTCCTCTCTTATTATTTTTAAGGATTTAAGTGAATCTAAATGGATGGTTCGAAATCTGGAGCTTCCTGGGATGTGCCTTTGTTGTAGAAGATTCCAATTTTAAATTCGATTTACCATTTGAAACCATTGATTTTATGGTTGAATTGTATGCCATTTTTAAATAGTTGTGTTTTGTATATTGTAAATGTCACCATTCTGTTAACATCTGCACATATTTCATGAGTGCTCTGTTGGCATTGTCCATGCCATATTAATAGAATCTTCTCATGCAGTTAATATACTAGCATATTTTTAAAATTGGTTTGTTAAACACCAAGATCGCCTTCTGCTGGATTAATGGTCATGCTGGTCTATTAGGTAATGAACTGGCGGACTAGACAGCCATGGAGGCAGTTCATCTTCCTTCTGAGGCAATTTTGGGCGTCATTATTTTAGATCTAAAGGGTTATGTTCAGCGTGGGGTCTTGCACACCTGGCAAAAGCAGTGGGTTTTAACCCATTCTCAGAACAAGTTTCGGTCCATAAGAGACAGTGTGTTGCGATGGCCCTCTTCTAGCAGAAAGTCTAGAAGAAAGGAGGTTGTCGTGACATACATTTATGACCCGTGGAGTTTTAATGAGAGGGGATCCACCTCCAATGTATGACCTTTGCGATTCTTCCCTGGTAGAGTCTCGCAATTATCCCCTATTTGCCTGCCTCTTGATTTTTAATGGTGACTTCCGATGTTTGTCACGCGATAGCGTGGATAGAATTATTTTTTTACTCTGTATTATACACCAGGCGAATCTTTTGGATTTCATTTGAGTCTCACTCTTATAGAGTAGCTCACTTGGATATTACCTCATATTGAGCTTAGTTTGTCTTAGTACATTTAAATATATTTGTTTTGTCTATTTAAGGTAGTGTGTACACCTGCGGTTTTATTTAGCAGGTGTGTCACCTCTACTGTTTTCCCTATAGGGATTTTACTATGTATCCTATTTTATTAAGACACTAATGACCTTTATGTGTCAACGTGCCTCTAAGACGACGACGATCCTAAATATTATTTCTGATATCAACATCCCTTTTTATCAACTAATACAAAGCCTACAGCGATGAATAAGGTTTCAGTGGATAGGATTTTTTACCGACTTCTGACATAGCATACTCAGTTTAAGTTAAAACACATTGTTGGTTTTAGATTTAAGTTAAAAAAAAAGCTAACAATATTTTTTGTATCAATTACTGAAAATAAACTCTCCTTGCTATTTTGTGTATACACTTCGCTGAGTAGTTAATTTCAACAACCCAACAAAAGACTAAATCTTTTTTTAGGGGGGGAGGGGAGAAAGATGAATGTGCGAAAGTTTCGCAAGGGTTTACTGAATTTAAACTATATTTTAATGATCCTTAATGATTAATTTGTTTAGAAAAATAATAGACAATATAATTTTTCATATAAAATACTCCCCAAGTTCCAATTTTAAAGCCAAATTTTGGCCATTTTCGAAAAATGTTGAACTTTCAAAAACCAGTCACCATTAGAATACTTACCCTTAATTTGAGAGCTAGAATTTATATGACTATTCCGCCTCAAGGTATTATGATAAAACATCCAAATGTCATTTTGATCAAAATCTATCAAACCATTTCAGCTGTAACAACAGATACAGACAAAGAGAATTGTAAGACAAAATTTTTTAGTTCGAGGGCACATAAAACAAGATACATTATAATATCTAGATCAAAAATGTTCATTAGTATGTAGCGTGTTAAACCGGCAGTTTAAATAAAAATACCATAAATATAATCAAAACGATGAATAAAAGAGCTAATATATTCTAATAATGTGTGGAAGATATTAACTCACGGTGGATTTATGTTGCCGGCAAACTCCCAAGATCCAGGAAGAATGCCCCAGCTGATTATGCTAGGACCATCAGCTAAATAACATCTTACTCACAGGCCCCACTTTGAATAAATGGCAGAGATGTTTGTATCTTGGCTCCGCACAATCTACTAGTGCTAGTGGTCATTCAGCGCAATTTCGCAACTTAACCGCCTTCCCCCCTTGGATGTCCAGATGCAAGCCTTCCTCGAGTTCATCAGTTCTGTTACTATATAACCGTCATTCCTCGCTTCACATTTTGTATTATATTTTATCAATTCAACATCAGACGTTAATCTACATCTACGAAACAAGTTACTGGTGACCACGTTATGTGTCAGTATATCTGATTTGTTTTCTTATGCCCATAAGGCGTAGTTTGGATTGTCAGAGTTCCAACTATTTTTCTATGTCCATATGACATAGTTTAGGTGTCAGAATATCTTACTTGTTTTCCTATGCCCATAAGGCATAGTTTAGAATGATGAATTTTAAGTTCTATGTAATCTTGGTTCATACGACATGATTCAGTATGTCAGTGCTTCTGACTTCTTTTTCTAAAGTCCTTAAGATATTGTTTTATATACTAGGGAATAGTCTTAACACCCTAAACTGTGTGGCCTTGTTTGGACCACTCAATGAGGGCAATCAGGTTATCTATCTCTTTGTTCAATGCCCTAATTAGGTCAATGACAGATAGCAGTCACTATTATTTCTTTTTAGTGTATCTATTTATGGTGCGCAACCTGTGGGAGCACTACTAGTTCGTAGTAGTGGCCTGCAAGGATAATGTTTTGTCTCTGGCCCCTTCAGGCGCCATTTGTATTGAGTAGAACAAATATTGTTTGTACTAGTTATTGTGTGCCCAAGTTAGGATGGAAGTATAAATATACTATTGAATGTCCAGGCAGTACTCATTAGGAATTGACCAGCCATAGTAATTTAACCGCATGGATGCCTGATAGCTCGCCATTTACTATTAGTAATATGCTAGTTCTTCTTCTAAGATATTTGTTTTCATTCATTATAGTTTCACTATTATTCAATAGACCTTTCAGGTCTTAGTCAGGTATTAGATAGGCTGGATTATCTTTATGTATTGTGGCTTAACTTTAAATTAATATTTGTTGCCTAATTTTGACTGCCGCTATGTTGAGGCAGACACCCTATTGTAGGAGAATGAGCGTTGGTCCTTATTTCTAGGGTTACTAAACTAAACTATATGTTCAATCTTACTTCTGTTAGTTCCTTGTCATCAAGGTGCTTATTGCTATTCCTGCCTATCGGGAAGTATACGTTTATGATAAGTGAATAAACTTGTCTTAAATAAATATGGACTGTTTGATCTAAAATATTTTTAAAACATATGTAATTCTATTTCACTTGTTTACATTTAAATAAATTGATTTGTTAAACTAATATATTTCTCTTATGTCTCATCCTTCCCAAACCCTCATTTAATTATTGTATGTACGAACTCGTCACTTCTTCTATTACATAGGAGGAGCGACAATTCAACCTGCGCCACCCCAACCCACCCCACTTTCAGTCCCCGCATCACCCACCCAAAAAAAAAACTTCTGGTAAAGAAGACTCAAAGATTATAAAAAAAGGTGGTTTTTCATGGTCTTATCCTAAATAAATCACAAGTGCTGGTTTTCCACTGTAATATATCCCTAGTTCAACTACAAGTCACAGACTTTAAATTTTTTCAAGGCACAAGCGCTATAGAATTAGTAATAAAGAAGTATTGGATTCTCATCACTTATCAAGTTTTCATCACAAAAATCTTATCCATATTCTTAAGAAAAATACCACACAAAAAAAATAGGGATATTATTAATAAGTCTCTGTTGCGGGCACGATTGTCAAGGCATTGGGTCTTAAAGGATGTCTAATCACTTCTTAGAGAATTTGGGAGGATCTTATTGGGGCCAAATATTTAATCTTTTTGCTGTGCAAAAGCGGACAAGAGACATAAGTGTGATTTGGAGTGCAATATAAGTGTAGTCAAAGGATGTTGGTAACAATGTGTTTATGTGCCTGAAAAAGCAATCAAATACAAAGTTTCAAAATACATACTTTATTATACTGAGATATTCAACACTTCCACGCTCCTCTTTCTCCTTAATCTCCTCCTTTAACCTCATTCATGTTTATTCGCTTAACATTGACTAGGAAACAAAAAAAAACACTGATGAGCTCACTCAATATGTAAGCTATACTACTATGATCTAATAATTAGTAGATAGCACACTTGAACAAGGCTCTTGTCTATTTCCTTCTCACATCTTTGTTTCCAATTATTTCTAAAGTGTAGATAATTATATCACAAAAAGTTTAAGTGAAACATTAACAGTTGATTTCAAGTAAATACAAACAAACAGGTGCTCTAATTTAAAGATTTATTAAATGAAATCATTTAGAATGTAGTTAGGTATAATATTTGTTTATTAATCTAATTTATTTATGTTATTTAATTTGTTTGCAGGTATAATAGTCTCCAAGAACTGGTCAAGTAATGGAGAACAATGGAAAATGGACGAGTCTCAGAAGATTAGTTTCGTGTCATTTAATGAAGAAAGCAGCTTTATCCTTACTAATCAGCCTCCTGGTGAAATGGGTGGTTTTCCTTGTGACAAATGTGGCAAAGTTTACAAATGGAGGAATTCTCTGAAAAGTCACATGCGCCATGAATGTGGGAAGGAACCTCGTTTAAAATGTAGCTTGTGTCAGTACAAGTCACACAGACGAAGTAACGTCAAAAAACACATGTACAATACACACAAAGTGTCTGATATTGAGATTCTTGAAAATAGTTTCAGTCAATACTAGTAAAAAGCTGTGGACAAATGTGTATGTGTGGTCAGATACATTCATCATACAAAACATATGAACACTAAAAAAAACAAAGCAACCGAAAGTATCCATAGTGGATAAGTGCTATGGAACAGAAATTTAGTTAAAACCAATAATTATAAATTTAACAGTTGACATAAAATATTAGAAATAAAAGAAATACAAAAAGAAGGGAGAAAATTTTGATAATTGACAACCCCCAACATCCAAGTAATGAATTAAAATATAGCTTGGCATTCTTGCCGATAATATATTACAACATATATCAGCATATTTAGTAATTTCCACAAAACAAAAATCATATAAACATTTTGGTAAAAGCCTAAAGTTATTATTTAAAATCTTTATTTTATTGTTTATTTCTGTGAATTTTCCTTTTCATAAAATTTGTCCTTTTATGAAATTGCCTAAATTTGTGTATGATTAAATCAATCATTATAACTAAGTTATTGCTTGATTTTTGTTATTATTTTATGCTGATACATGAATGAATATTGGCTAATTGCATGGAAGATTAGAAAATAATTATATAAAAATAAACACTAATGCTCACTTATATATTAATAATTAAAAATAAATGGCGGTGAAGAGTCATCATATTATCTAAAAGTTTCCTGAATAATTTCATTCAACGTTACAATATTAAAGATAGGTAGCATAAATATTTATGTTGGCCGCAATTTTATAGTACATATCATGTATATGTAATATATAAAATATATACTTCTGTAATAATTATTATCTTATATAATAGTAATAATATCATAAGGTGAGAAATTAAAATTTGATTTCAAGTAAATACTATTATATATATCATATTCTGAAAATTGAAAAATGACACCTGGAAACGGGAATCGAACCCGGGACTGAAGTAATTACCATTAATATAGCTTCGGCTATTTACTCTTAATATTATATATATATTTGCTTCTATAATCTCTTCTTTATTAATAATAGTGAATTATTTTAACTTAACATTCTTACTATGGTTTCATCATAAATTGACTTAATAAACATATTAAACTGGCTTATTTCTATCTCAAATGTCTTATTTATGTATCCATGAACAATATAATATTGCACCTTCTAGTCTTTCTGTGAAAGGTATCTCTCTACTTTGAGTTTCTATGATTTTTAAAAAAAACTGCCTTTATGTGAAAATGTGATGTGTGCCTTTTATAACTTATTTCATGACTTATTTTTAAAGGAAACCATTCAACATACAACAATGAACAATACTATGATCAATGCACATGCAGCACTAGCATATTTCTAATATCTATACATAAACATAAACTAGCAATACAACACTGACTCAACCACTCAAGACTGACAGTAATGTATGACAGCAAAAGTGTTCTCTAAATCTAAATAAGAGAAGTGAATTATGTTGATCAAACATTTATTGATAGTTCTTCAATGAAATTAAAATATAGGACAATAAAAGTGGTTGTTCATCAAGAAACATTAACTCACAAAAACTGTATAATTCAAAGTACTGCTTAAAAGTCTAAATAAATATCAATACTTATATTCCTTACTGTAGGGGAATTTATATAAACGGTATAACGTTTTGCTAAATAATTAAATTTTAGCTTGTTTGTAGTAAATAAATTTTCAAACACTTGGCTGCTAACTACAATTGACTACCATGTTTTCATGATATTCTATACTTTGATGTACCTTAATAAAACTCTAGTGAACAAATGACAGAATTTTCCTAAAAGTTTTATATTTTGAAATAATTCTTTATTAAATGTGAATATTATTACATTGTCTTTTGTTAATCAAATTATTTAGCATTTTTTTAAATATCAGTTCATTCATATTTCTTTATCATTGATCAAGTAACATTTATTAAATGCTTCATGTTATAATACGTTTATGGGTTAACCCTACTTTCACACTAATGGGGTAGTGTGAGAAAAGTATAGCGTTGAGTAAGTGTAGTCACATTTGCGTTAGGAGTGTGTGAGACACAATTAAGGAAAACATAACTCAGTACAACCAGCTTAAATTCAAATCCTGGCCTTCATGTTGCCAGCAAACTAAATAAGACAAAACTAACACCTTTCATTGTGTACCTACCAGTACCCTATGGGTTCTGAATAAATAACAAAATCATATCTTCTATTTATCATGTTGTCTCCAGTAATTGAAATGGATGTGAAGTGTAGCTTGGGTTGAAAGGAAGTAATGCTAAGTCCATGATTGGGAGCCATTCGCTGATTCATGTTACACCATCATACTTTTCTACGCAATGAGTTTGATGTTCATGTAAGTCATTAGGAAATTTATTGGTTTATGCTCATTGGGTATTTTGTCCACAATAACATGTTACCTCGGGAATTTGTGATATCGAAGATAGGTAATTTCTATTTTAATGCTTGACTTTTTAAATATTTGTGATAAATTATTGTTACATTAATTGCCCATACAATACAGAATAATCTTGTCTTAATGCAGGCATAGCAACCCATTTCCACATAATTGAATAGTTGAATCTTCCTGAGCACCTGATATCATATGCTTTTACTATTTATGTCAATTATACTCTGCAATAGGAAATACATATTTTATTTTTTAATGAAATATAAAGGGACATCCCTGAAATGCACACAGAAATGGCTGAGCTGGCAAAGAATGATACAACTCCAAGAAACACAAGATTGGAAACCAAAAGGTGAGAGTTAAAATAGCTGGTGCCTTTTAGTTGTGATTATTATATACACTAGCATATACAATTAATGTAAAACGGGCATAATTATGTGAATAAATGTAGAAAAAATTTGTGAATATGATGGGATCACAAAATATAACAGGAGAAACTTTTGTAGTTTTTTTTTTTAATTTGACACAATTTGAAATAAAATACAAGTTTAGTTTCTGCTGGTTTTGTTACAAGATGTTTTATTAAATTTGTTTTAAATTTATAAGATGGTATGTTTTAATCTCTTAGATTTGTATAAATTGGTACTAATCCATCAGTAGTGAAAAATTTAATTCACATAATTATTTGTAATCAAACATATACATATTTATATACATAGATAGGTTTATAGGTATTTTTTTAAACTATTTTCTTGTAAAGAATCCTAATGTTGCATTTATTATTAAAGATTAATTCTTTATTATGTAAAATTAAGTTTCAAAGGAAATTTTTTCCTTGAATAAAATTAATTTGTTTGAGGATCTTAGTTTGAGTGACTTGTTTTTTCAAATACCAAACACAAGCTAAGGGTTATTAGCACCTGAGACCAAACTTATAGTGAGCACTAAATCACTCATACCTCACATCTCTCTTTCACAATAAATTAATATCAAGCACTTTGTGTTCAACAAGATTCAAACTGACAAACTCTAATAGATGATTAGGTTATCTTGGCCACATCATGAGGTTATTAATGGTTTCCATTAAAATGTTACTTAGTATTATTATTATTATTATTTAGCACCGCGTCTTACTACCCGTTCGGGTTATACGCTCAAGTACTAATTACGCTAATGGATTAGGAATTGGGAAGGTTGACTTTAGAGGAAGTGAACCCGCATTTGCGTGGAGGGAGAGTGAAAACCATTTAGGAAAAACCACCCCCAGTTCACCCGACCGAGATTCGAACCTCAATCTCCCCGTCCTCAGCAGTCGGGCTTAACACGACTAGCGCGTTAGCCAACTACGCCACAGAGACGGGTGTTACTTAGTAACTTCTGACGATTGTATTTAATAATTTAACAAAAGATATCAGTCAACATATGATAATATACCTTATAAAAACAAACGGGTATTTTAAAGTTGTGCTATTTTGAAAATTGAAAGTAAAAACTATGTATATGAGTTTCTTGCTACACATTCAAGCTGAAGCATCATTGGAGCATTGCGCTGTGCTGTATTGAGCATAAACTTGACTCTTAGGAAGATGGAAAAGAAATAGTTGGAGAGCTTTGTAATGTGCTGCTGGAGAAGACTTGAGAAGATCAGGTGACAGATGAAGAAGTCCCAACAAGACTGGGTGAGAAGAGGACAATTTTGCATGTGATTTTTCGGTACAAAGCAAACTGGATAGGACACATGCTTAGGAGGAAGTGTCTTCTGCACGACGTCATAGAAGGAAAGGTTGAGGGAAAGAGGAGCTTAGGAAGAAGCAGGATTCAAATACTAGACGACTTGAAGGAAAGAAGAAAATTCTGGGAGTTGAAGGAGGAGGCAGAGGACAGGGAATATTGGCGGTCTAAGTTCACTGACAAACGAAATGGACCTGTCGTAAGACAGAACAACTAGTAGTAATAATAATAAATATTAATTAATAATCATTAATAACAATTAATTAATAATAATAATAAAAAATAAATAAATTGGTGAAGGATCAAGTATTCCCTCACTGAAATTTTTATTGTATTTATGGATTAATTTCAAGAATATAGTTAATTGAATAATTGATATAAGCATCTTATTGAACTTTCGGGTGCATTATGATTTCTATGTGTCCTCTAATTTGTTTCTAAGTAAGTTATTTTATTGAATTTTCTATGACTTCATCCAGTGTGTGTTTGAAAATATTGCAATGATATTTTCAATGTCCTCTTCCAATTGAATCAAAGTGTAAAATGTTGAATCTCCGTACACATCTTCCTTGAATATCCTTCAGATAAAAAGGTTATTAAATAAAGGGGTATGTAGTTAAATTGAATGTGCTGAATGTGCAAAAATGGTTATTAAAATGGATTATCTGTGGAAATGCTGTGACACCAGTTTGAATGTCTTGTGAGTTTTATGAGATGTGCTTTCATGTGGAATCCATTTCTGGGGACACATTTTTACTTTTTTATTTTAAATCTGAATTAAAGACTAAACCTCCTCATACAATAACATTCTACAAACTAGAAGGCTCTGAAGTGTTTTCGGATTCAAATATAATTTCATCATAAAGTAATATCCTGTTTCAACTAAAACTTAATCAAACTTAAGTGTAAGAAAAGGCGGTAGCCTTAACTTCACCATTAAAGTCGATTATTATTATTGTTGTTATTATTATTATTATTATTATTATTATTATTATTATTATTATTATTATTATTATTA